>JAGVVM010019749.1:0-13868 GCA_019149425.1 Psidium friedrichsthalianum
TGGACAACATTTTTGTGACTATTTCGAGTACTCCGTTTGGGGGGTTTGGGGAACTGGAAACACTATCCGTTCAACCCATTATATTGGACATGTAGTGATGCTTCCTCGAATAGATGTATGGCTAGGAGAGTAGGTCCTGTCTAATGAAAGTGGAGAGTAATCACTCTCTACAACGAGAGAATTCGGCTAGGGTGCGGCTCTATAAGCTTATACCTCCCAAATGATTAGCACTTTCTTTTCTGCTACTTTGAATATTATTTTGAAACTTGGCCCGAGCGGACTAGAATGAGTCGTTACAGACTATAGGTTACAAATCTCCATCTTCAATTTATAAACCTTAACCTTTTTCTAGATCGCCGACTCTTTAAGAATTGTATCAGGAATTATATATTTA
This sequence comes from Psidium friedrichsthalianum, assembly GCA_019149425.1. NCBI lineage: Eukaryota > Viridiplantae > Streptophyta > Magnoliopsida > Myrtales > Myrtaceae > Psidium > Psidium friedrichsthalianum. The sequence goes on from JAGVVM010019749.1 coordinate 395, forward strand.
ATGAATCACAAAAATTTTGTACTTCTAAATCCTCGACACTCCTAGTTAGGCAAGTTGAATTACCTGAGGGAGCCGTTCTCATCTAAAGACAAAACAAAATCATTCTAGAAAAGGGAAATTGGTCATTCTGCCATCATCATTCTCCTTTGCACAAGCTAACAGGTCAAGGTCGACAAGTAAAATGTCATGAAGTTGTCGAGCCGCTTCCGTTTGTTTGAGCAAGCAAAGCTTGAAAGCTCAGCTCCGCCTCCAACGTCCATCTTTCTTCGGAACTCCGCCAGACCGTGAACAAAGTTCGCGACTTTGGAGAAATCATCACATGCGCGCTCTCCTCCATTGTCGCCACCATCATCACCCACGCCGAATCCTTCGAACCCAATTTCGGTCTCGCTTCCCTCTCGCCAAGATGAGCTCTCTCTCGCTCGCTTCCCCGGCCGCTTTTCCCCAAATGCCTCCTCTTCGCTGCCTCCGACCCCTCCTTCAAGCCTTCCCTGTTCTTGAATTTCCCTGGAGCGCCCCGCCATGGAGTTCCCGGCCTCCGTCTCGGGAAGGCGGGTCGTCGATCAATGGCTTCCATGAGCGCCTCCGTCGGATCCCAGAAGGCCGTCGACGACGGTTGTTTCTTGATTACAAGCCTCTACCGCTTTCTTGTTCCCCGGTCAGGTGTGTTTCGATTATCTCGCTCGTGCAATTTCGTTTAGCTCGCGTGTTGAGCGATTCTTGTCTGATCTCATTGAAGGAGAGATGATTTTTGTGAGGGGGTTAGAGTGTTTTTTGCGAGGAACACTGCTTTAGTTTCTTGAGCAGTGATGGGGACGGCTTTGCTTTCGGACTTGTGGGTACCAGTTGTGTGAAATCATCCTTAGAGTAGGCTGAGTCGTAATCTACATGAGTACATTGCAAACTTGTCGTGCATCCAGCCGTGATTTTACATTCTGCCTTATGCTTAGTGAACGTGGCTTCTCAGGTTGAATTTGGTTTGTCTGAAGTTTCGCTGCCAAGGTTGGCTCAATGCATATAATCGAGCTGTGTATCGAAATGCAGTGGATATTTATTCTTGGAAAGACGATAACTTTATTGAGTTTGGGCATGCTGGTGTTTTGCTATTTGTATAATCTCAGTGCTGTGGCTTGTAATCTTGCACCCTTGCTCACTTTGGTTGTCTAACTTTTAGTCTAAACTTGCAGGGTGCACAGCAGTTTGGAATGGGAAAAGATGCCCAGAGTGTGCCTGCTGCAGCAGAATTATACATAAAGGCAAATGACATTTTAGGGTAAGCCTTTCCTTTATAACTTGACTGATCAACGCATCTCAATTGGAAAAGTCTCGGCCAAACTGGTATCTGAAACCATATGAGGATTTGTTGAATGGATAATGCTTTACTGGTTTTTTGTCCTGGAGAATGCCAGGGTGCATGAGCTGATTGTTTTCAGCTTCAATTGGTTGCGGCGTGTTTGACGAGTCTCTTAAGTTTTTTCTCGCTCTGCATTTTATGAGGTATGATCTTCTAGATGTTTGTAGCAGTGGTCCGAAAGAAAACTTGATTCAACTGTTATAAGTCAGGTACACACTGCAATCACTGCTCAGTAGTACTTCTCTATGTCATTGCAAATCATCCTTTGTTTTCACTCTTTTAGGAGGTGGAAACGTTAGGTATCTGGTTGGATCAGTGGGATAAATTGGAGGTTATGATAGATAATTACAATGTCATCTCTTAGAACAACGATTGTGAAAATGTTGTTTTCATCTTGCAGCCAGCCATCTATGTCACAAGTCTGGCTGCAGTTGAGACTACTACGTGCTCGGGAAGGAGGCCAACAGATAATCGAATCTGTCGATGTTACTTGTGGGTTAAGCTTGGGAGAATACACTGCTCTAGCATTTGCTGGAGCTTTCAGGTCAATGATACCTAATCCTGCATCTTCTTTGTTGTAATTGTGGGAGTGCACATTCTCAATTCCCTAAAGTCGGTAGCACACCAACCCCTATGGTTGGTATAGTTATTTGGGGCGTTGGAGGATTTCCACTTCATGATCTAAAGGTCACTCATTAAAATCTATTTAAATGCATGCAAACTGTTTTTGGTCAGGACCACCTACACAGGCCAACAGACCAGAAAAGTCGGGTTGCACTATTGGGTTATATTTACAATTAACAATTATGCATTCCCTTAAAGCTTTACTTTGACTACCTGTTCTTTTTACTTGGTGTGTACCTCTCCGTCTCTTCACTTCTATCTATCTTTCTATCTTATTACTCATTGGATTTTTCCACAAGTTTTTGTATCAACTTTAAGGAGATGTACTGCTCTTTTATTTTCTGATTTTGGTTTCATTTTTATTATCAGCTTTGAGGATGGGCTTAAATTGGTCAAACTACGAGGAGAAGCAATGCAGGTAATCATCCTTTATACAAGGCAAATGGAGTTGTAATTAGATTTACTACTTACCTGTTCCAACATCGAACTTCGTAGCCAAGGTACCTTGGCTATCACGTTACTGCAAATTTCCCCGTTAATAACGCTAGTTACTATGGCCACCAGGAAGCTGCTGATGCGGCTAGGAGTGCTATGGTCAGTATCATAGGGTTTGGATTCAGAGGTCCAACTGTTGTGTGATGCTGCTAATGAAGAAGTTGATGAAGCAAATAAAGTTCAGATTGCAAATTACCTTTGCACTGTAAGATTTCTCATGCTAGAAAGCGGTGGATGCTTCATTTGTTTATATTCTACTTTTTTCTGGGAGGATGCAAAAAGGAACTATGCCGGACTATTGTCTAGTACGGAATTGAATAATGCAAGAACCTGGAGCAGCTAATCTGAACAAATTAGCACTCTTTCTATCGTCTTCAATGACATTCGAGTGTCGTTTTATATTGGTAGGGCAATTATGCAGTCTCTGGAGGCTTGAAAGGAATAGAAAGCAGTAGAAGCTAAAGCAAAGTCATTTAAGGCTCGGATGACGGTATTCTTCCTTTGAATATGATCGTTCAATAATAGCATGGAGCCAGGAAGTAAAAACCAGTTCTTGTCCCTGACTCATTAGGTGGTCTAGCTGTCGCTGGTGCTTTCCACACAAGCTTTATGGAACCAGCAGTCTCTAGGTTGGAAGCTGCATTGGCTGCAAACAGAAATCAGGACTCCTAGAATACCAGTCATATCCAATGTTGATGCAAAACCACATGCTGATCCAGACACAATTAAGAGGATATTAGCAAATCAGGTAAGCCAGCTAGGAACTTGATCTGTTTCGGGAATCAGGACTGTTGTTGAGCGAACTTTGCTTCAAATTCGTAGGTGACTTCTCCTGTTCAGTGGGAAACAACAATCAAGACTCTTCTCACAAAGGGTTGAAGAAGAGCTATGAATTAGGGCCTGGAAAGGTAAAACGTTATGAGGGTTACACTCAAATAGTTCCTGCTTTATACTCGTGAGATATTCATAGTAATGAGCCGACATTGGATCATATCCAGGTGATTGCTGGTATTGTCAAGAGAATGGACAAGAGTGCTGAGATTGAAAATATCGGAGCTTGAAAGCTTTTGAATGTGTCCTAGAATGTGCTGCTGCAATTTTGACTTCGCATGCGGCTTGTCAGCACGTATTTGTTGCTCGATCCCACGAGTCATGAAGAGCTTGAGGTTCCTTTTCACTTTGCACCTCTGTTTTTCCTCCCTTTGAGCCGGTTTATGATGGCATACAGAGGAAGTAGATTTATCAGCACTTGCTTTGTATGAGAGATGGTAGTGGATCGTGTAGAAAAGACACTTTTGCATGTGGGTGGGAATAACCGAATAAGGACTAAATTGCTCAATCGCACAACATTCATCTTCTCTTTTGTATATCCATCTGTCTCTGTTTCTTATTGTGGAGAGGAAATTTATAGGAACCCGAGCACTTGAACATATATTTGAGGAGGAAGAAAGTGATGCCGCCGGTAAAAGATGAAATGTTTGAATCTTTAATGAGAAAATGTATGTATCTTTGTATAAATGGGAGTAAGATAGGAGATGTTCTAATGAAGAACTGAGTCATTGAAACTACGTTTAGGCAATTTGCCGAGAGGAGTACTGGACAGGCCTACGATCTCGACGAGTGGCATGGCTTAGGAGCTTGTGATGGCAGTTGCGACAACGCAGTTGCTACTGGTTTCCGATTCGACGTTAAGAGTTTGATCCGGTCAATTGGATATCAATTTGCTTGTATTTGAATCGATAATCAAGCATCACAATCTCCTGGAGTAGTGATGTTGATGACAAACCGGAGTTGACGGCGGAGGGCCATGCCCACTACAATAGTGATTATGGCGGCGTGGCCGGAGGCGATGATGATCATGTGGTAAGGCGCGTCATTAGGGGTTGATTGAAAAACGCAATGCCGTTCTAAAGGCTCGAATGCTCTTCTGGATTTTTCTTATATATTAATTGGCGCAAAAAAAAAAGAAAAAAAAAGAAAAGCAGTAGATGGAAAGTTAAATTGTGTTCACATGTCGAATTTGTACAATTATGTGATTGCAAGCCATTGCAGAAATATTTTCCTTACGTTCTTATATTTCATTTTACCATTAAGTTGGTACCGATTCGTAGGTCCAATATCCAAAAAAATCCCCAATTTTGCCACTGTCATCTCAATTATATCCATTTTTTTGTTCATAAAAACCCTTAATTTTTATTTTTATTTCAACTCTACCATCATTAGCCTTATGTCCATAATCACGATTAATTAATCTTACGTGGCATTTCCACCTCGTTCATAATTTACCCAGCAAAGTTGACGTGAAAAAACCTCAAATTTCTATTTTGTTGTTTGCTTCCATGCACATTGCCAGGAGATATAAGGCCGCTCAAGATGGTGCGTTTCGAATTCTCCCCGGCATTCATAGCCAAGCACGACTAGACGTGGCGATCTGATTATTTTGACTAATGATCTCAAATCTTATCGTCCTCGAAATCTGCTATTTTTAAATTTTGAATATTCTTTGTGAGTTCGGGCATGAAAAATTCAAGTCACATAGGATTAACTAACGTGATTATAGACGAAAGACTATCAATTGTAGCATTAAGATAAAGTTCTTATGAGACAAGAAAAAGTTATGAATATAATTGAGACACATGATAAAATTGAAGAATTTTTTTTTATTTTGATATTAGGTCTCAGTTTGTGCTATCTTTTATTTTATCGATATAACGACAATTCTCGTCAGAAACTTAATCCTACGACACAATGCCCGCGCAAAGAAGGAATAAGGAAACGTTCTAAATAAAGAAACTAAGATATTGCCCAAAGCTATCTCAGATCCAGAAATTATCAGCGAATCTCACATATTCCTCACGGGTGGCAGACCCAAGATTAAAGAAGCAACGTCTGATTACTCGCAATATAAAGGCTCAGCGGAAAGCAAACATCTCAATTTTCTAGGCAGAGAAAAACTCATACTCTCACAGAGTTTGTACTGGAAGTAGAAGCGATTTCAATGGAGGTATACCTGCAGAAACTCGGCTCCTGCAGTTCTTCTCTGTCTCTTTCCCTCCCATTCGTCTTTCGGTCAGAGTGCTTTCATCTTCCCTTTTTAAGTTTTACATGTCATTGCAGAAAAGTGTCGTGAAACTGAAAGTCATTGTTCGAATCATGCCGAAGGAAGGCCAAGAGATCTGGAGCAAGCACCTGGTGTGTGTGTGTGTGTGTGTGTGTGTGTGTGTGGTTGTGTGTGTGTTACTTCTATTGCAGACCGCAAGATTATTTTTTTATTCTCTCTTTTGGCCAGAGTTAACTTCATGGGGTGGTAATTATGTACAGCTAATGTTACTTGGGTCTAGTTGATTTTGGCAGGAGTGCAAGCCGTACGCATGGACAAAAGCGGAAGGTTTGCTGACTGTCACGGGCGAGTAGAGCCTCTCCTGCTGATCGAGATGGTGGAGAAGGAGGTCAGGAAGAGGGTGGAGCTCCGGCCTTTCGAAGGTACCCCCCCACGGTGATACTGAAGAAGGGGGCAGGGAAGGCGCGACCAAAGTTAATTACTGAAGAAGGCGGCTGCAACGACGGCGCGACCAAAGAGGCCGACTTGCGTGGGGCGACAGATGGGAAGAAGGCTGCTCGCCGGAGGGCCGATAGAGAAAGGGCATGGCATGCAGAATCCTGCCTCCGCAGGCGTGCGCTGGGCCGGGACCGGCTTGGTATCATCCATGGCTGGGCCGTGCCAGCATCATGGGGATCCAGGACGGCCGCCTTTCTGGAGTCCGCACATGCCGCCTTCTCCTGCATGCTTCGGGCCGCCTCTGTTCCCGCCACCTTACCCTTGGTACTATCCCATGCCTCCGCCTCCGATGCAGCCACCACCGCCCATATTGTACCACCATGAAGTGCGGCGACCGAAGCAATGATCGGCTACCACAGACATGTTGAAATCCACTAGGATTGCCTAATACTGTTGTTGAAACTTGTTTAGGTTCTTGAGGGACCAGCTCTTAGATCTATAGATTGGTGAACCACCGATGCTGATGAGCCATGGTTTTGGACAAATTTTATTTTAACATTCTTTTTCTACCCCTGTTACAGTAGAAAAAGGAATTGTTAAAATAAAATTTGTCCCAACCATGGCTCATCAGCATCGGTGGTTCACCAATCTATAGATCTAAGAGCTGGTCCCTCAAGAACCTAAACAAGTTTCAACAACAGTATTAGGCAATCCTAGTGGATTTCAACATGTCTGTGGTAGCCGATCATTGCTTCGGTCGCCGCACTTCATGGTGGTAGCAATATGGCGGTGGTGGCTGCATCGGAGGCGGAGGCATGGGATAGTACCAAGGGTAAGGTGGCGGGAACAGAGGCGGCCCGAAGCATGCAGGAGAAGGCGGCATGTGCGGACTCCAGAAAGGCGGCCGTCCTGGATCCCCATGATGCTGGCACGGCCCAGCCATAGGATGATACCAAGCCGGTCCCGGCCAGCGCACGCCTGCGGAGGCAGGATCTGCATGCCATGCCCTTTCTCTATCGGCCCTCCGGCGAGCAGCCTTCTTCCCATCTGTCGCCCCACGCAAGTCGGCCTCTTTGGTCGCGCCGTCGTTGCAGCCGCCTTCTTCAGTATTAACTTTGGTCGCGCCTTCCCTGCCCCCTTCTTCAGTATCACCGTGGGCGGGGTACCTTCGGAAAGGCCGGAGCTCCACCCTCTTCCTGACCTCCTTCTCCACCATCTCGATCAGCAGGAGAGGCTCTACATCGCCCGTGACAGTCAGCAAACCTTCGCTTTTGTCCATGCGTACGGCTTGCACTCCTGCCAAAAGCAAACTAGACCCAAGTAACATAGCTGTACATAATTAACACCCCATGAAGTTACTCTGGCCAAAAGAGAGAATAAAAAAATAATCTTGCGGTTCTGCAATAGAAGTAACACACACACACACACACACACACACACACACACACACACACACACCAGGTGCTTGCTCCAAGACTTTTGGCCTTCCTTCGGCATGATTCGCAACAATGGACTTTCACTTTCACGACACTTTTCTGCAATGACATGTTAAAAACTTAAAAAGGGAAGATGAAAGCACTCTGACCAGAAAGACGAATGGGAGGGAAAGAGACAGAGAAGAACTGCAGGAGCCGGAGTTTCTGCAGGTATACCTCCATTGAAATCGCTTCTACTTCCAGTACAAACTCTGTGAGAGTATGAGTTTTTCTCTGCCTAGAAAATTGAGATGTTGCTTTCCGCTGGAGCCTTTATATTGCGAGTAATCAGACGTTGCTTCTTTAATCTTGGGTCTGCCACCCGTGAGGAAATATGTGAGATTCGCTGATATTTCTGGATCTGAGATAGCTTTGGGCAATATCTTAGTTTCTTATTTAGAACAGTTTCCTTATTCCTTCTTTGCGCGGGCATTGTGTGTCGTAGGATTAAGTTTCTGACGAGAATTGTCGTTATATCGATAAAATAAAAGATAGCACAAACTGAGACCTAATATCAAAATAAAAAAAAATTCTTCAATTTTATCATGTCTCAATTATATTCATAACTTTTTCTTGTCTCATAAAGAACTTTATCTTAATTCTACATTCGATAGTCTTTCGTCTATAATCACCGTTAGTTAATCCTATGTGACTTGAATTTTCATGCCGAACTCACAAATGAATATTCAAAATTTAAAAATAGCAGATTCGAGGACGATAAGATTTGAGATCATTAGTCAAAATAATCAGATCGCCACGTCTAGTCGTGCTTTGGGCTATGAATGCCGGGGAGAATTCGAAACGCACCATCTTGAGCGGCCTTATATCTCCTGGCAATGTGCATGGGAAGCAAACAACAAAATAGAAATTTGAGGGTTTTTCACGTCAACTTTGCTGAGGTATAATTATGAACGATGTGGAAATGCCACGTAAGATTAATTAATCGTGATTATGGACATAAGGCTAATGATGGTAGAGTTGAAATAAAAATAAAAATTAAGGGTTTTTATGAACAAAAAAAATGGATATAATTGAGATGACAGTGGCAAAATTGGGGATTTTTTGGATATTGGACCTACGAAATCGGTACCAACTTAATGTAAAATAAAATATAAGAACGTAAAGGAAAATAGTTCTGCAATGGCTTGCAATCACATAATTGTACAAATTCGACATGTGAACACAATTTATACCTTCCATCTACTGCTTTCTTTTTCTTTCTTTTTTTTTGCGCCAATTAATATATAAGAAAAATCCAGAAGAGCATTCGAGCCTTTAGAACGGCATTGCGTTTTCAATCAACCCCTAATGACGCGCCTTACCACATGATCATCATCGCCTCCGGCCACGCCGCCATAATTACTATTGTAGTGGGCATGGCCCTCCACCGTCAACTCCGGTTTGTCATCAACATCACTACTCCAGGAGATTGTGATGCTTGATTATCGATTCAAATACAAGCAAATTGATATCCAATTGACGGATCAAACTCTTAACGTCGAATCGGAAACCAGTAGCAACTGCGTTGTCGCAACTGCCATCACAAGCTCCTAAGCCATGCCACTCGTCGAGATCGTAGGCCTGTCCAGTACTCCTCTCGCAAAATTGCCTAAAACGTAGTTTCAATGACTCAGTTCTTCAATTAGAACATCTCCTATCTTACTCCCATTTATACAAAGATACATACATTTTCTCATTAAAGATTCAAAACATTTCATCTTTTACCGGCGGCATCACTTTCTTCCTCCTCAAATATATGTTCAAGTGCTCGGGTTCCTAATAAATTTCCTCTCCACAATAAGAAACAGAGACAGATGGATATACAAAAGAGAAGATGAATGTTGTGCGATTGAGCAATTTAGTCCTTATTCGGTTATTCCCACCCACATGCAAAAGTGTCTTTTCTACACGATCCACTACCATCTCTCATACAAAGCAAGTGCTGATAAATCTACTTCCTCTGTATGCCATCATAAACCGGCTCAAAGGGAGGAAAAACAGAGGTGCAAAGTGAAAAGGAACCTCAAGCTCTTCATGACTCGTGGGATCGAGCAACAAATACGTGCTGACAAGCCGCATGCGAAGTCAAAATTGCAGCAGCACATTCTAGGACACATTCAAAAGCTTCAAGCTCCGATATTTTCAATCTCAGCACTCTTGTCCATTCTCTTGACAATACCAGCAATCACCTGGATATGATCCAATGTCGGCTCATTACTATGAATATCTCACGAGTATAAAGCAGGAACTATTTGAGTGTAACCCTCATAACGTTTTACCTTTCCAGGCCCTAATTCATAGCTCTTCTTCAACCCTTTTGTGAGAAGAGTCTTGATTGTTGTTTCCCACTGAACAGGAGAAGTCACCTACGAATTTGAAGCAAAGTTCGCTCAACAACAGTCTGATTCCCGAAACAGATCAAGTTCCTAGCTGGCTTACCTGATTTGCTAATATCCTCTTAATTGTGTCTGGATCAGCATGTGGTTTTGCATCAACATTGGATATGACTGGTATTCTAGGAGTCCTGATTTCTGTTGCAGCCAATGCAGCTTCCAACCTAGAGACTGCTGGTTCCATAAAGCTTGTGTGGAAAGCACCAGCGACAGCTAGACGCACCTAATGAGTCAGGGACAAGAAACTGGTTTTACTTCCTGGCTCCATGCTATTATTGAACGATCATATTCAAAGGAAGAATACCGTCATCCGAGCCTTAAATGACTTTGCTTTAGCTTCTACTGCTTCTATTCCTTTCAAGCCTCCAGAGACTGCATAATTGCCCTACCAATATAAAAACGACACTCGAATGTCATTTGAAGACGATAGAAAGAGTGCTAATTTGTTCAGATTAGCTGCTCCAGGTTCTTGCATTATTCAATTCCGTACTAGACAATAGTCCGGCATAGTTCCTTTTTGCATCCTCCAGAAAAAAGTAGAATATAAACAAATGAAGCATCCACCGCTTTCTAGCATGAGAAATCTTACAGTGCAAAGGTAATTTGCAATCTGAACTTTATTTGCTTCATCAACTTCTTCATTAGCAGCATCACACAACAGTTGGACCTTCTCTGAATCCAACCCTATGATACTGACCATAGCACTCCTAGCCGCATCAGCAGCTTCCTGGTGGCCATAGTAACTAGACGTTATTAACGGGGAAATTTGCAGTAACGTGATAGCCAAGGTACCTTGGCTACGAAGTTCGATGTTGGAACAGGTAAGTAGTAAATCTAATTACAACTCCATTTGCCTTGTATAAAGGATGATTACCTGCATTGCTTCTCCTCGTAGTTTGACCAATTTAAGCCCATCCTCAAAGCTGATAAAAAAATGAAACCAAAATCAGAAAATAAAAGAGCAGTACATCTCCTTAAAGTTGATACAAAAACTTGTGGAAAAATCCAATGAGTAATAAGATAGAAAGATAGATAGAAGTGAAGAGACGGAGAGGTACACACCAAGTAAAAAGAACAGGTAGTCAAAGTAAAGCTTAAGGGAATGCATAATTGTTAATTGTAATATAACCCAATAGTGCAACCGACTTTTCTGGTCTTCGGCCTGTGTAGGTGGTCCTGACCCAAAACAGTTTGCATGCATTTAATAGATTTTAATGAGTGACCTTTAGATCATGCAGTGGAAATCCTCCAACGCCCCAAATAACTATACCAACCATAGGGGTTGGTGTGCTACCGACTTTAGGGAATTGAGAATGTGCACTCCCACAATTACAACAAAGAAGATGCAGGATTAGGTATCATTGACCTGAAAGCTCCAGCAAATGCTAGAGCAGTGTATTCTCCCAAGCTTAACCCACAAGTAACATCGACAGATTAATTATCTGTTGGCCTCCTTCCCGAGCACGTAGTATCTCAACTGCAGCCAGACTTGTGACATAGATGGCTGGCTGCAAGATGAAAACAACATTTTCACAATCGTTGTTCTAAGAGATGACATTGTAATTATCTATCATAACCTCCATAATTTATCCCACTGATCCAACCAGATACCTAACGTCTTCCACCTCCTAAAAGAGTGAAAACAAAGGATGATTTGCAATGACATAGAGAAGTACTACTGAGCATTGATTGCAGTGTGTACCTGACTTTATAACAGTTGAATCAATTTTTTTTTCGGACCACTGCTACAAACATCTAGAAGATCATACCTTCATAAAATGCAAGAGCAAAACTTAAGAGACTCGTCAAACACGCCGCAACCAATTGAAGCTGAAACAAATCAGCTCATGCACCCTGGCATTCTCCAGGACAAAAAACCCAGTAAAGCATTATCCATTCAACAAATCCTCATATGGTTTCAGATACCAGTTTGGCCGAGACTTTTCCAATTGAGAGCGTTGATCAGTCCAAAGTTATAAAGGAAAGGGCTTACCCTAAAATGTCATTTGCCTTTATTATAATTCTGCTGCAGCAGGCACACTCTGGGCATCTTTTCCCATTCCAACTGCTTGTGCACCCTGCAAGTTTAGACTAAAAGTTAGACAACCAAAGTGAGCAAGGGTGCAAGATTACAAGCCACAGCACTGAGATTATACAAATAGCAAAACACCAGCATGCCCAAACTCAATAAAGTTATCTGTCTTTCCAAGAATAAATATCCACTGCATTTCGATACACAGCTCGATTATATGCATTAAGCCACCTGGCAGCGAAACTTCGACAAACCAAATTCACCTGAGAAGCCACGTTCACTAAGCATAAGGCAGAATGTAAAATCACGGCTAGATGCACGACAAGTTTGCAATGTACTCATGTAGATTACGACTCAGCCTACTCTAAGTGATTTCACCAACTGGTTACCCACAAGTCCGAAAGCAAGCCGTCCCATCACTGCTCAAGAAACTAAAGCCGTGTTTCCTCGCAAAAACACACCTCTAACCCCCCAAAATCATCTCTCCTTCAATGAGATCAGACAAGAATCGCTCAACACGCGAGCTAAACGAAATTGCACGAGCGAGATAATCGAAACACACCTGACCGGGGAACAAGAAAGCGGTAGAGGGCTTGTAATCAAGAAACAACCCGTCGTCGACGGCCTTCTGGGATCCGACGGAGGCGCTCATGGAAGCCATTGATCGACGACCCGCCTTCCCGAGACGGAGGCCGGGAACTCCATGGCGGGGCGCTCCAGGGAATTCAAGAACAGGGAAGGCTTGAGGAGGGTCGGAGGCAGCGAAGAGGAGGCATTTGGGAGAAGCGGCCGGGTGCGAGCGAGAGAGAGCTCATCTTGGCGAGAGGGAAGCGAGACCGAAATTGGGTTCGAAGGATTCGGCGTGGGTGATGATGGTGGCGACAATGGAGGAGAGCGCGCATGTGATGATTTCTCCAAAGTCGCGAACTTTGTTCACGGTCTGGCGGAGTTTCCGAAGAAGATGGACGTTGGAGCGGAGCTGAGCTTTCAGCTTTGCTTGCTCAACAAACGGAAGCGGCTCGACAACTTCATTGACATTTACTTGTCGACCTTGACCTGTTAGCTTGTGCAAAGGAGATTGATGATGGCAGAATGACCAATTTCCCTTTTCTAGAATGATTTTGGTTTTGTCTTCAGATGAGAACGACTCCCTCGTCAGGTAATTCAACTGCCTAACTAGGAGGTCGAGGATTTAGAGGATTTTGTACAAAATTTTGTGATTCATTAAAATATAATTCCTGATACAATTCTTTAAAGAGTCGGTCGATCTAGAAAAGGGTTAAGGTTTTATAAATAAGATGGAGATTTGTAACCTATGTCTGTAACGACTCAATCTAGTCCGCTAGGGCCAAGCTTCAAAAATAATATTCAAAGTAGCAAAAGTTGCTGATCATTTGGGAGGGTATAAGCTTATAGAGCCGCACCCTAGCCGAATTCTCTCGTTGCAAAGAGTGATTACTCTCCACTCTCATTAGACAGACCTACTCTCCTAACCATATATCTATTCGAGGAGCATACATGTCCATATAATGTTTTTAAACGATATTTGTCCCCGGTTCAACCCCCCAAAGGAGTGATATTCAAAAGTCCACAAAAGTGTTT
>JAGVVM010019751.1:0-14747 GCA_019149425.1 Psidium friedrichsthalianum
GTGAAGTCTATCCGATATAGCTTTTGATGATTCTTCTTCTGCAACACGATTGTATAAAGAAGTAGATAAAGCATAAAAGAGAGCATGCACTGCTTTGGAGTCAAGATTTTGTCTCCTTGCTCTTTCAGTATCTGTCAGAGTTGCTGTGGCATTGGTGTTGTTGTTTGTCTCATCTCCAGTTGAAGGAGTTGCTGCTGTGGCAGTGGGTACAACTCCATTAACAACAACATCCCACATTGATTCATCTAATGCTTTGAAGAACCACTTTATTTTATTGCACCACATATTGTAATCTTTTCCATCGAAGTATGGTGGCTTGTTGCTGTAGTGTGAATCAGTTGCTCCTGTATTATTGATGCTAGACATCCTAGATCGTTAGCTCTGAAGTAAAACACTCCAAAAATATGAGCAACCTGCTCTGATACCAATTGTTGAGTCTAGCAATATCACCTAGAGGGGGTGAATAGGTGATTTAAAACAATTTTGATGATAAGATGCGGAATTAAAAGTCAAATCAAATGTATGCGGAATCTGAATCTGAACAAGTGTATTTAGTGATTCTGATTGTGAACAATTTATGAATTTGAATGCAAATATGCAACTTCTGAGCATGCAGATTCTGAATGCTAACACTGGCGTGCAAACACAAAGATCAGAGTTATAAGATAGAGAATCTTGCACACAACAGTTATAGTGGTTCGCTTATATCAAGCCTACGTCCACTCTCCCACGCTGACAACCGATAGGTTGATTTCCACTATGTATAAATAAGGATTACAAGAATTTTTATGCTTCTCACAAGAACAGAATAGCCTCTCAACACATGTAAGTGGTGTCTCTCGTGTACAAGAGATAGTCGCAAGTTTGAATCGCTCAAAGCTTTGGAATTTTCAGTTCGTCTCTCTACCCAATCGTCTTCGTTGATCCTCTTTTATACTCCTCTAACCTTGACTAGCCGTTGGTCAGGTGTCCCAAGGATCGCTCCTCAATCATTGATTAATCGTCATCAATCTTGATTCACGGAGACTGTATCAGAGAAGATCTTCTAGCCGTTGTAGCAGAGTTTGAACGCTTCAGAGTCAGTCGCCCATACAACTGAGACTTCAGCTTTCCATAGTAGAGTCAATCCAATCTTCAATATTCTTTGTATATTGAAGGTGTCATCCAACTGTAGATATTCTCCTGATTTGATGGCATAAGAATCTGGTCAATTAAATCACACAAACTTCCATAGATATCCTAGCCATCTCGGAAACCTGCCATACGTGGGTCTTTAGTGTCTCTTATAAGACTGAGTCTGGAATTGTGTCTGAACATATTTCAGAGCCAGTTTACAACTGAAGTTCCTCTGATTCACTTCAGAGTTAAGTAGCGATTTTTTGCTTCTAGAGGATCCTTGCTGATGAGTCACAAAATCTTCTAGCCCATAAGTATTCAGATGCAGCTGCCTTGAGTCTTTAAACGAAACTCTTCTTCATCTGAAGGCTTCAGAGACACGCTCTTTCCTTCTGACATATTCAGAGGTAGTTCCTCTTTCATCTGAACACTTTTACTTCTACAGACTTAGAAGTAGATACATGACATCTGTCTCTTGAATCTGAACATCAGATCTAGATCCATATGAGTTTCATTTCACAAACTCATCTCTACAAAAGCAATTTCAATATATTAACTTAATTCCAAAATAGAAAATGAAAGTTTTGTTAGAGTCAAAACATTCAAAGAGACAACTTCCTCAACAATTCCTACCTAAAACTTTTCATATTTATACCAATTCAGTCCATTCAACTAATTTAGAGTAAAAATTACTGATGTAGATAGTACCATTCTACATGGCACTCTTGATGTCGACGTTGATGAATTTAGTTTTTTTAATAATTTTATAATCTTTTATTTCTTTTCTTTTTTCCTTTCTTTTTTTTTTCCTTTCGTTTTTTTTTTCCCATTCTCCCTCCGCCAATGGCTACCATAGCTATGTTGGCAAGGGCAACCCATACTCAGGAGAGGCCAACCCTCTTTGGCTATCGCTGGCCATGACAAAAAGAGAATGGAAAGAAAAGGAAAAGAAAAAATAAATAATTTCAGAAAATATTAGATAGCTATAAAAATTTCTCCACGTCAGTGCCGGAGTGCTTCATGAATTATTGGAAAACTCTCTCCTATTGTTCTTCCTTTATATGTTGAATTACAGTCTAAAACACGATTCTCTTCCATGTTGATTCGATGGACAACTAAAACAGAATAAACGGAGCAAATTACCAAGTATCTTGACCTTTCAGGTCAGTCATGAGTAGTAACTTCCTTCTCTAAGAGCCATCAGTCGATACAAAACATTTTAATTGACAGGTAAGCAAATCTCTTACTTGTCCAAGAACTTCGTACAACAACTTACCGAAGACAACTTTTGCTCACATCATGCTATATTTTCCTTGTGATGAGAAAAACCTAAACCATAGAGATGAAAAAGAAATAGGGCTAAAGATCACCTTTACGAATGCACCGTTATCTGACCTTAATCTGACTTTGAACTAGATAGGGTCTAGCATGATCAATGCAAAAATAATTCCAATTATCCTATGTAACATATTTTGTTTCTCCTATTCCCCTACTACTGCTTAACCCCGTCATAGTCGTCCCCACCACATGATGTCCCTGCCATTGAACATGGTGAGCTCCTCCATCCTTCCGCTACAGTCGAGCTTGTCTCAACTCAGGTCCATGTCCTCGCTTGCGTCTTTATTTTTGTCCACTCTAACTTCCTCTACTTCATCCCTCTATCACCATAATGCGTAAGCGTCGAGTTCAACGTCAACCTCATAAACCGGACACCGCAAGTCGCACATTGCATGTAGGTACTAGCGATATCATGTAGAGAGGGTGAATAGGTGATTTCAAGGAATATAAAAACCAATGTGGAATATAAACAAATATGCTCAGAACTTCGTTCAGACGATTCTTGCTAGAAAGATTTGAGATATCCACAGATACAACAGCATGCACAATTCTACAATCATATTATATATAATAGAGAGATTAAGGATAGAGAATTTGCACAAAGAGTGTATAGTGGGCCGGCTTTATTCAAGCCTACATCTACTTCTTCATGCTGGCAGTCAATAGGCTATATTCCACTAGTAAATAGCTCAGAGGTTATAACTTGATGAATAGGCTTTCCGTCTAATACTATTACACTTAAATGTTCTCCTCTAAGTATTATAGTGTTTGGATCAAAGGTATGTAAAGAATGTGAAACTCTCTTGATCTTGGAGTTTAGAATTATGTTTTCCCTCATCTTATGTTCTTCAACCTTGAGGTCTCGTAGCCCTCTATCTCCAACTTCCCATTGCAAGATCTCTAGAAAATCTCTCTTCAAACTTCTCCATTTGAACAAAATTTTATATAAAGTATCTTGTAGCTATTGATGTTGGCAAGGAAGAATTCCCGTTAGATCAAATCGCCCATTGTTGACACCTAAATTTTATTATTTTTATTTTACAATTAATTGCATATAGATATGAGGAGCATTTGCATAAAGTTTAAATTCATATCGGGGTCCAATGGTGAGTTAATTCGATTAAATGTTCTAAATTTAACTAAGTGGACAGAACCCACGTAAAAAAATATATTGGATATTCTGGTAATGTTACTTGTGGGAGCATAAATTCGGTGTCATTCTTTGGGCAACATATTTGGGGGCAATGAAGAATTGTTAAAAGAATATCTCTAGAGTTTCTAGCACCTTTTAGTGATAATAAGTGAGGGATTTTTATTCTGAGCTCTAAGAGGAAACATGCTAAGACAAAAAGGAGAGAATATTTTATTAGTAGAAAATAAAAGAAAGAAACATGCACTTGCCTAGCGAGGGTCGGCGACGAAGATTATACATTGAGATGTGCAAATTCAAATCGTGGGCAGAGGAACGAAGAAAGAAAAAAAATAGGAAAGTGAGTTATTTTATTCTTGGCCATGTCATTCACATTCCCACAATACATGGGAAGAGTCAAATATAAAGGAAACAAAGGAAGGGCCGAAGGAAAGAAATAAAACCCATGATTGGCTTCCCGAAACCCTCGATCATAGAAATATTCTTTAAGCTAGTATATATAGACACAAGATCAGACAAAAGAAGGGGGGGTGGTGCAGAGATAGATACACGCAATATTGAAAGAAAGGTGAGACCAAGACGGCGTTCGTCGACCAACACCTTATAGTGCCTCCATCACCAAAGCCACGTCGCATATAGCAATCCCCGACGTCCCAACGACATTGAGGAGTCCCCGCCATAGCTGCTCTTTCAGCATCCGAAATTTGCCTCTGTTCGGAGACAACTTTGCAGCTATTTTGCTGCCAAAATTACTGCTGTTCAACCCTCGTTTATCTGCTATTTGGTGTAGAAATTCATCGTTGTTCAAGTCGAAGGCCATGCTGATAGGCACCTGAGACCAAGACGGGCATTCGTCGGCCAACACCTTGTAGTGCCTCCATCACCAAGCCCACCAGTCGCATATAGCAATCCCGATGTCCCAACGACATTGAGGAGTCCCCGCCATAGCTGCTCTTTCAGCATCCGAAATTTGTCTCTGTTCGAAGACACTTTGCGGCTATTTTGTTGCTAAATTATTGCTATTCGACCCTCGTTTATCTACTGTTTGGGTAGACAATTCATCGCTGTTCAGAGACGAAGTTCCTCCTGATAGGCACCTGAAGCTCTTGCTATTCGAGTCAAGTTGGCTGCTGTTTGGTGTCTAATCCGCTACTGTCCAGACCAGTTTCTTCTACTGTTTTTTTTTTTTTTTGGGGTAAGGAAGTTTTTTCTACTGTTTTTTGTTGCTATTATGTGCAACAAACCTCTGCTGTTCGGGATTGCTTTAACGGTTGATTCGGTGTGTTTTCACTGGCTATTTTGCTCCGTTCCTTGCTATTTCCTTAGGTGGATAGCCCATAATTAGACCAAGACCCAAGTATCACCCATATGTGCGAGCCCCCATCCGAGGAGTTTCCTTTAAAGTGCAAGGCTTCATCGTCAAGTTTCGATGGGAATCAAAACTAAAATTGCATTGTCATAAAGATTGCGCGTGAAGAAAAAAAATTGAATCTTGGATATTCACTTGCCTCGATTGAAAAATTCTGCCTACTTTAGGCATATTTGCATATCTTGAAAGTTGCATTGTGAGTTAGAATATTTAATTGCCTTGATTGGAAAAATGCTTTGTTAGTTCGAAAATTGAAAATTCTGAATATATCTCATAATATATCTTGCGTTTAAATTGGAAAGATTGTGATTCATGTGAAAATTTTGAAAATTTTGTGTAATCTCATTATATCTAAAAATTTCTTGAAGATACTCAAAGATATCCAAATATTTCAAAATGTATCGATTAAGAATTTCCTAATTCACAGCTGCATACATGGAAATAAGTCGTCTATCAGGCTTTAGATCAAAACTTAATTCAAAAGAAATAACTTTAATTATCTTTTAATTTCTGCAACTTGAATTTTAAATTTCATCCATAAACACAAAAAAAAATCATAAATAATCCTAAAAATTACAGTTTTGAACTTCAAGTGAGAATTCATCAAAATTGCCAAATTGAATATTTTTCATGAATTGATACCGAAATGGCATTAATTGAAACTTAATAATCAAGTCTCTCGAATTTAAAATCTTTGGGTTTCGTAAATGTAATTTAGTTTTCCCACTAATTTACTTAGGTTTCTAATCGATCTACCAAAAAACGATAATGGCAACTCTAAATATTTAAAATCTTTTGTAAGATAATCATTTGAACCAAAGTCACGATTTGGTAGAACTTGAGAAAATTCGAACTAAGTTAATTAATCTAATTAATTAATTTGATAATCCATTAACCTAAGATGGGAAATCCCGATTTTTAGCTCGCGACAGCTTGGCGACTCCACTGGGGATACTTGAATGTTTTGAAATTTAAGGAGGACTTAGGCTAGAAATTTTCATGAAAATTATTTTTTTTACTTGGTTTGGCACTCTTAGTTGAATTCTAATCCTTAGGTATTAAATGGTCTTGCAAAACGGGAGTTATAAGGGGAGGAGTTTGTGGCTAACCCTTTATTTTGCAGGTTTGGTGAAAGGGAAATTTAATTTTAATTCTTTGAATTGTTAGAGCGCTGATTGATTTGAAATGTTGCGCATGCCTTTAGTGTAATTGCACTACACCACATTCGATTTGTGACCGAACCCGGGTCACACAATAATTTTAGGATGGTATTTAAGTGTTTTTTTAACCTTGTCATAAGGCTTCACTAAAGATTATCCCACTTGGATCCCGAACTCATCCAAAAATGGCTCAAGGGTCATTCTCATGTTCGTGAGACTACAATGCATGGGTGTTATCCTTATCCTCTAAACCAAGCCGAAGTGATTGGATCCGACTAGTCATGACTATGTGTACGAGGCAACGACTAGTCATAATGAACGTGCGTGAGGCCGCGACATATCGTTCCATCCGTCATTTCACTTTGCTAAATGAGCTAAAATTGAATCCACAATTCATGTGCATGTCTTTGTGATTAACATTCTCTCCCTAAGGGCGGTAATTTCTTGAACTTTATCTTAGTTTTCCTTACTTTATTTTGGGTCGGTTCATGATCTAGGTTGATTCATTTGGCACGTGATCTATGTACAAATGGGTCGCAAGTTCTGTGTGAACTCCAAAGCTAGAGCTCAAGAAGTTATGAGAACAGTTGAAGCCGAATGGCCAACGTATGCACTCAAGCACATTAGATTCATGTTATTGATCCTCGACGTTGATGTTCAGAGTGGAATCATGTATGCACTTGCTCATTTCTGGAGTCCAGAGACGACCACCTTCGTGTTAGGTACTTTGAGCTGGCACCTACTTTGAAAAAATACGGTTTTGCCATTGGGAAGCATTAAGATTGATATAATTGAACCAGCCATTCAGATTGATCCTATGGTAGTGTTTGCTGGATTTTTAAATCTAAGTAGAAAAGAAGTTGAAAAAATTCTAAAAAGTATTGTCAAGCATACCCATTATCTTTCCTCACTGAATGTTTTGAAAAAAAAAAATCTGACTACGTTAGATCTATGATCTTTATTCTGGCCTTTTTTGAACTTATCATTTTTCCACTTCGTCAAAATGCCATCGATCCTATGATAGCTTAGATGGTTAAGCTAATATGTGGTGGAGTTTGTTTTATAAACACCATTCTTGTTGAAACTTTCATTTCATTGACATGTTTCAAAGAAAAAAATACAAGACCTTTTGAGCTCCAATTGAGCTTTTATAATTTGGATTTTCTCGCATCTATTTTCGAAGAGAATATTTCGGTCATGGCAATATATCCTTCAGGTAATTTTTATTTTTTTTTATTTTAATTTTTTATTTACCTGAAGATATATTGCCATGACGAATATTCTCTTCGAAAATAGATGCGAGAAAATCCAAATTTATAAAAGCTCAATTGGAGCTCAAAGGTCTTGTATTTTTTTCTTTGAAACATGTCAATGAAATGAAAGTTTCAACAAGAATGGTGTTTATAAAACAAACTCCACCACATATTAGCTTAACCATCTAAGCTATCATAGGATCGATGGCATTTTGACGAAGTGGAAAAATGATAAGTTCAAAAAAGGCCAGAATAAGATCATAGATCTAACGTAGTCAGATTTTTTTTTTTCAAAACATTCAGTGAGGAAAGATAATGGGTATGCTTGACAATTACTTTTTAGAATTTTTTCAACTTCTTTTCTACTTAGATTTAAAAATCCAGCAAACACTACCATAGGATCAATCTGAATGGCTGGTTCAATTATATCAATCTTAAATGCTTCCAATGGCAAAACCGTATTTTTTCAAAGTAGGTGCCAGCTCAAAGTTACCTAACACGAAGTGGTCGTCTCTGGACTCCAGAAATGAGCAAGTGCATACATGATTCCACTCTGAACATCAACGTCGAGGATCAATAACATGAATCTAATGTGCTTGAGTGCATACTGTTGGCCATTCGGCTTCAACTGTTCTCATAACTTCTTGAGCTCTAGCTTTGGAGTTCACACAGAACTTGCGACCCATTTGTACATAGATCACGTGCCAAATGAATCACCTAGATCATGAACCGACCCAAAAAAAGTAAGGAAAACTAAGATAAAGTTCAAGAAATTACCGCCCTTAGGGAGAGAATGTTAATCACAAGACATGCACATGAATTGTGGATTCAATTTTAGCTCATTTAGCAAGTGAAATGACGGATGAACGATATGTCGCGGCCTCACGCACGTTCATTATGACTAGTCGTTGCCTCGTACACATAGTCATGACTAGTCGGATCCAATCACTTCGGCTTGGTTTTAGAGGATAAGGATAACACCCATGCATTGTAGTCTCACGAACATGAGAATGACCCTTGAGCCATTTTTTGGATGAGTTCGGGATCCAAGTGGATAATCTTTAGTGAAGCCTTATTGACAAGTTAAAAAACACTTAAATACCATCCTAAAATTATTGTGTGACCCGGTTCGGTCACAAATCGAATGTGGTGTAGTGCAATTACACTAAAGGCATGCGCAACATTTCAAATCAATCAGCGCTCTAACAATTCAAAGAATTAAATTAAATTTCCCTTTCACCAAACCTGCAAAATAAAGGGTTAGCCAAAACTCCTCCCCTTATAACTCCCGTTTTGCAAGACCATTTAATACCTAAGGATTAGAATTCAACTAAGAGTGCCAAACCAAGTAAAAAAAATAATTTTCATGAAATTTTCTAGCCTAAGTCCTCCTTAAATTTTCAAAACATTCAATATCCCCAGTGGAGTCGCCAAGCTGTCGCGAGCTAAAAATCGGGATTTCCTCTTAGGTTAATGATTTCAAATTATTAATTAGATTAATTAACTTAGTTCGAATTTTCTCAAGTTCTACCAAATCGTGACTTTTGGTTCAAATGATTATCTTACAAAAGATTTTAAATATTTAGAGTTGCCATTATCGTTTTTTGGTAGATCGATTAGAACCTAAGTAAATTAGTGGAAAACTAAATTACATTACGAACCAAGATTTTAAATTCGAGACTTGATTATATTAAGTTTTCATTAATGCCATTTCGGTATCAATTTCATGAAAATATTCAATTTGGCAATTTGATGAATTCTCACTTGAAGTTCAAAACTGTAATTTTTTAGGATTATTTTATGATTTTTTTTTTGTGTTTTTATGGATGAAATTTAAATTCAAGTTGCAGAAATTAAAGATAATTAAGTTATTTCTTTTGAATTAAGTTTTGATCTAAAGCCTGATAGATCGACTTATTTCCATGTATGCAGCTGTGAATTAGGAAA
Source organism: Psidium friedrichsthalianum (assembly GCA_019149425.1). Lineage (NCBI taxonomy): Eukaryota > Viridiplantae > Streptophyta > Magnoliopsida > Myrtales > Myrtaceae > Psidium > Psidium friedrichsthalianum. The sequence continues at coordinate 9,334 of JAGVVM010019751.1, forward strand.
TTTCTTAATCGATTACATTTTTGAAATATTTTGGATATCTTTGAGTATCTTCAAGAAATTTTTAGATTATAATGAGATTACACAAAATTTTTCAAAATTTTCACATTGAATCACAATCTTTCCAATTTAAACGCAAGATATATTATGAGATATATTCAGAATTTTCAATTTTCGAACTTAACAAAGCAATTTTTCCAATCAAGGCAATTAAATATTCTAACTCACAATGCAACTTTCAAGATATGCAAATATGCCTAAAGTAGGCAGAATTTTTCAATCGAGGCAAGTGAATATCCAAGATTCAATTTTTTTTCTTCACGCGCAATCTTTATGACAATGCAATTTTAGTTTTGATTCCCATCGAAACTTGACGATGAAGCCTTGCACTTTAAAGGAAACTCCTCGGATGGGGGCTCGCACATATGGGTGATACTTGGTTCTTGGTCTAATTATGGGCTATCCACCTAAGGAAATAGCAAGGAACGGAGCAAATAGCAGTGAAAACACACCGAATCAACGTTAAGCAATCCCGAACAGCAGAGGTTTGTTGCACATAATAGCAACAAAAACAGTAGAAAAACTTCCTTACCCCAAAAAAAAAAAAAACAGTAGAAGAAACTGGTCTGGACAGTAGCGGATTAGACACCAACAGCAGCCAACTTGACCTCGAATAGCAAGAGCTTCAGGTGCCTATCAGGAGGAACTTCGTCTCTGAACAGCGATGAATTTCTACCCCAAACAGTAGATAAACGAGGGTCGAATAGCAATAATTTTAGCAACAAAATAGCCGCAAAGTTGTCTTCGACAGAGACAAATTTCGGATGCTGAAAGAGCAGCTATGGCGGGGACTCCTCAATGTCGTTGGGACATCGGGGATTGCTATATGCGACTGGTGGCTTTGGTGATGGAGGCACTACAAGGTGTTGGCCGACGAATGCCCGTCTTGGTCTCAGGTGCCTATCAGCATGGCCTTCGACTCTGAACAACGATGAATTTCTACACCAAATAGCAGATAAACGAGGGTTGAACAGCAGTAATTTTGGCAGCAAAATAGCTGCAAAGTTGTCTCCGAACAGAGGCAAATTTCGGATGCTGAAAGAGCAGCTATGGCGGGGACTCCTCAATGTCGTTGGGACGTCGGGGATTGCTATATGCGACTCGTGGCTTTGGTGATGGAGGCACTATAAGGTGTTGGTCGACGAACGCCCGTCTTGGTCTCACCTTTCTTTCAATATTGCCGTGTATCTATCTCTGCACCACCCCCCCTTCTTTTGTCTGATCTTGTGTCTATATATACTAGCTTAAAGAATATTTCTATGATCGAGGGTTTCGGGAAGCAATCATGGGTTTTATTTCTTTCCTTCGGCCCTTTCCTTTGTTTCCTTTATATTTGACTCTTCCCATGTATTGTGGGAATGTGAATGACATGGCCAAGAATAAAATAACTCACTTTCCTATTTTTTTTTTCTTTCTTCGTTCCTCTGCCCACGATTTGAATTTGCACATCTCAATGTATAATCTTCGTCGCCGACCCCTCGCTAGGCAAGTGCATGTTTTCTTTCTTTTATTTTCTACTAATAAAATATTCTCTCCTTTTTGTCTTTAGCATGTTTCCTTCTTAGAGCTCAGAATAAAAATCCCTCACTTATTATCACTAAAAGGTGCTAGAAACTCTAGAGATATTCTTTTAACAATTCTTCATTGCCCCCAAATATGTTGCCCAAAGAATGACACCGAATTTATGCTCCCACAAGTAACATTACCAGAATATCCAATATATTTTTTTTACGTGGGTTCTGTCCACTTAGTTAAATTTAGAACATTTAATCGAATTAACTCACCATTGGACCCCGATATGAATTTAAACTTTATGCAAATGCTCCTCATATCTATATGCAATTAATTGTAAAATAAAATAATAAAATTTAGGTGTCAACAATGGGCGATTTGATCTAACGGGAATTCTTTCCTTTGCCAACATCAATAGCTACAAGATACTTTATATAAAATTTTGTTCAAATGGAGAAGTTTGAAGAGAGATTTTCTAGAGATCTTGCAATGGGAAGTTGGAGATAGAGGGCTACGAGACCTCAAGGTTGAAGAACATAAGATGAGGGAAAACATAATTCTAAACTCCAAGATCAAGAGAGTTTCACATTCTTTACATACCTTTGATCCAAACACTATAATACTTAGAGGAGAACATTTAAGTGTAATAGTATTAGACGGAAAGCCTATTCATCAAGTTATAACCTCTGAGCTATTTACTAGTGGAATATAGCCTATTGACTGCCAGCATGAAGAAGTAGATGTAGGCTTGAATAAAGCCGGCCCACTATACACTCTTTGTGCAAATTCTCTATCCCTTAATCTCTCTATTTATATAATATGATTGTAGAATTGTGCATGCTGTTGTATCTGTGGATATCTCAAATCTTTCTAGCAAGAATCGTCTGAACGAAGTTCTGAGCATATTTGTTTATATTCCACATTGGTTTTTATATTTCCTTGAAATCACCTATTCACCCTCTCTACATGATATCGCTAGTACCTACATGCAATGTGCGACTTGCGGTGTCCTGGTTTATTGAGGTTGACGTTGAACTCGACGCTTACGCATTATGGTGATAGAGGGATGAAGTAGAGGAAGTTAGAGTGGACAAAAATAAAGACGCAAGCGAGGACATGGACCTGAGTTGAGACAAGCTCGACTGTAGCGGAAGGATGGAGGAGCTCACCATGTTCAATGGCAGGGACATCATGTGGTGGGGACGACTATGACGGGGTTAAGCAGTAGTAGGGGAATAGGAGAAACAAAATATGTTACATAGGATAATTGGAATTATTTTTGCATTGATCATGCTAGACCCTATCTAGTTCAAAGTCAGATTAAGGTCAGATAACGGTGCATTCGTAAAGGTTGATCTTTAGCCCTATTTCTTTTTTCATCTCTATGGTTTAGGTTTTTCTTCATCACAAGGAAAATATAGCATGATGTGAGCAAAAGTTGTCTTCGGTAAGTTGTTGTACGAAGTTCTTGGACAAGTAAGAGATTTGCTTACCTGTCAATTAAAATGTTTTGTATCGACTGATGGCTCTTAGAGAAGGAAGTTACTACTCATGACTGACCCTGAAAGGTCAAGATACTTGGTAATTTGCTCCGTTTATTCTGTTTTAGTTGTCCATCGAATCAACATGGAAGAGAATCGTGTTTTAGACTGTAATTCAACATATAAAGGAAGAACAATAGGAGAGAGTTTTTCCAATAATTCATGAAGCACTGCCGGCACTGACGTGGAGAAATTTTTATAGCTATCTAATATTTTTCTGAAATTATTTATTTTTTTCTTTTCCTTTTCTTTCCATTCTCTTTTTGTCATGGCCAGCGATAGCCAAAGAGGGTTGGCCTCTCCTGAGTATGGGTTGCCCTTGCCAACATAGGCTATGGTAGCCATTGGCGGAGGGAGAATGGGAAAAAAAAACGAAAGGAAAAAAAAAGAAAGGAAAAAGAAAAGAAATAAAAGATTATAAAATTATTAAAAAAAACTAAATTCATCAACGTCGACATCAAGAGTGCCATGTAGAATGGTTACTATCTACATCAGTAATTTTTACTCTAAATTAGTTGAATGGACTGAATTGGTATAAATATGAAAAGTTTTAGGTAGGAATTGTTGAGGAAGTTTGTCTCTTTGAATGTTTTGACTCTAACAAACTTTCATTTTCTATTTTGGAATTAAGTTAATATATTGAAATTGCTTTTGTAGAGATGAGTTTGTGAATGAAACTCATATGGATCTAGATCTGATGTTCAGATTCAAGAGACAGATGTCATGTATCTACTTCTAAGTCTGTAGAAGTAAAAGTGTTCAGATGAAAGAGGAACTACCTCTGAATATGTCAGAAGGAAGAGCGTTGTCTCTGAAGCCTTCAGATGAAGAAGAGTTTCGTTTAAAGACTTCAAGGCAGCTGCATCTGAATACTTATGGGCTAGAAGATTTTTGTGACTCATCAGCAAGGATCCTCTAGAAGCAAAAATCGCTACTTAACTCTGAAGTGAATCAGAGGAACTTCAGTTGTAAACTGGCTCTGAAATATGTTCAGACACAATTCCAGACTCAGTCTTATAAGAGACACTAAAGACCCACGTATGGCAGGTTTCCGAGATGGCTAGGATATCTATGGAAGTTTGTGTGATTTAATTGACCAGATTCTTATGCCATCAAATCAGGAGAATATCTACAGTTGGATGACACCTTCAATATACAAAGAATATTGAAGATTGGATTGACTCTACTTATGGAAAGCTGAAGTCTCAGTTGTATGGGCGACTGACTCTGAAGCGTTCAAACTCTGCTACAACGGCTAGAAGATCTTCTCTGATACAGTCTCCGTGAATCAAGATTGATGACGATTAATCAATGATTGAGGAGCGATCCTTGGGACACCTTGACCAACGGCTAGTTCAAGGTTAGAGGAGTATAAAAGAGGATCAACGAAGACGATTGGGTAGAGAGACGAACTGAAAATTCCAAAGCTTTGAGCGATTCAAACTTGCGACTATTCTCTTGTACACGAGAGACACCACTTACATGTGTTGAGAGGCTATTCTGTTCTTTGTGAGAAGCATAAAAATTCTTGTAATCCTTATTTATACATAGTGGAAATCACCTATCGGTTGTCAGCGTGGGAGAGTGGACGTAGGCTTGATATAAGCCGAACCACTATAACTGTTGTGTGCAAGATTCTCTATCTTATAACTCTGATCTTTGTGTTTTGCACGCCAGTGTTAGCATTCAGAATCTGCATGCTCAGAAGTTGCATATTTGCATTCAAATTCATAAATTGTTCACAATCAGAATCACTAAATACACTTGTTCAGATTCAGATTCCGCATACATTTTGATTTGACTTTTAATTCCGCATCTTATCATCAAATTGTTTTAAATCACCTATTCACCCCTCTAGGTGATATTGCTAGACTCAACAATTGGTATCAGAGCAGGTTGCTCATATTTTTGGAGTGTTTTTACTTCAGAGCTAACGATCTAGGATGTCTAGCATCAATAATACAGGAGCAACTGATTCACACTACAGCAACAAGCCACCATACTTCGATGGAAAAGATTACAATATGTGGTGCAATAAAATAAAGTGGTTCTTCAAAGCATTAGATGAATCAATGTGGGATGTTGTTGTTAATGGAGTTGTACCCACTGCCACAGCAACTCCTTCAACTGGAGATGAGACAAACAACAACACCAATGCCACAGCAACTCTGACAGATACTGAAAGAGCAAGGAGACAAATCTTGACTCCAAAGCAGTGCATGCTCTCTTTTATGCTTTATCTACTTCTTTATACAATCGTGTTGCAGAAGAAGAATCATCAAAAGCTATATCGGATAGACTTCC
>JAGVVM010019752.1:0-17148 GCA_019149425.1 Psidium friedrichsthalianum
AATGGCACAGCACAGGCTAAAAGACAATAGGTAGGATTTGAGAGTTTCAAGTATTGCTCATGGCGAGATGGTTCTGTAGTTATATGTTTAGAGTGAGGTAACTACAAGATCTAAAAATTTGAATTTTTCATAAGATAGTTATTGGTGTTGCTGGTTATAGCTTGAATCAATTGCTAAATTCTCTTATATCAACAATTTGGACAAGGAACCTCTGTAGGAAAATTCAATTGATGAAGTCTGTATAGGGTAGTAGAGTCCAAAATGGCTGATTATGGTGTAGATGAAATGTTGATGCATTTTGCTATATCAAAATGCCAGATCTACTTGCTTTGTGTACTTGAGGTGTTCATCATTTTAAAAGAACGTGTGGTTTAGAGCAGTGTTCGTTTTCATCATCTGATGGACAACAATGTATGTTGATAAGGTGGCACGTGAGTTTTGCTTTATCTATCAGAAATCTTCCCTCATTAGATTCATTTCTCGTCCATTTCCTATTGTTTTATCTCAAGGCATGGGATGATTCATACGGTTGTTTAAATTCTCCAGAGTGCCATACCCCAGAAAGGAAGTGAAGTTAATCTGACCCTCGGTGGTTATTGACCTCAACAGTTCAGGCAGGTTGGCTTGCTTGTGCCTATTATCAAAGTTCTGAGTACCAATTTCTTCCCATCCTCATCCTCATGATTATAATCTGAATATAACCATTGCTTAAAATCGTTGCAATTTCTAGTGTGGTAGTCAAGCAGATAAAAAGCTATAACAGTGCTTTTTCCTGATGGTCGAGATGGACGGGCCTTTACACTTAAGGTGTGTCTTTTCATTTTATATGCGATTAGATTGATTTTGAATGCACAACCTTTCTTTCTTTAGTGACTAGTTTCCACAATCTTATTCTCGAGATTGCTTTCAAAGTGGTTTTCCATTCAAGAGTAATGGTATGCAATATGCCAATTTACATCGAGAATTGCTTGCAAATGTAGATTGGTGATTGTGTTCAGTGACATTGCATGGTTTGTTTTCTAACTTCCCTGTTTGAGAACAGAACACCAAGACCTTAATAGTGATGAATGCATGAGATGGTTTTTCTCATTAGAAATTGGGACAGTAATGTTTTTCAACTTAATATCTCAGACATTCTGGAACACCTCCAACGAGGCACAAAAGGTAATACAAAAGTGTGTGAACTATGAAAATGAGTCAAAGTGGTTTCACGTTATATGTACTATAAAGCAGCACAAACTCTGAGGTTCAACAAAAAAAATCATGATATAGAGAACTCCAATAACATTCAATTGGAGGCTTTATAAATTTGAATGAAGAAAAATTTTTTCTTCAATAAACCTGCAACTTTCTCCTGGGATATGAGTTACTACTTCTTGATCACTTATACTACCTTCAACATTTGACTGCATTTTTGAACTGAAATGAAATATGACTTCCAAAAGTAGGATCTTCCAAATTGAGGCGTCCAAGAGTTTTACAAAACATTGTCAGCATAGTTGTTTCTTTTTTCCTTTCTGAAAATCCAAAGAAGAGTATCAGTATGAATTTACTTGTTATCAAAGAGAAGAATTGAAGTTGCATATTCATGCTAGGCTTATGTCTAGTCTGGTCTATTTAGAGCTCTATGGGAGACTGAAGTATTGTTCAAGCACTTAGTCCTACCATCATGTTAGTAGAGATGTTTAGACCTCATTTGCAAGTACCAGAGTTCAGGCGACTCTTTGGAAACTCATGATCATTTTTGTAGTTTTTTATCGGAGAAAACATGTTTCTCTATTGTATAGGATAAAATAATGGTAAGCAGAATGCCTCCTATGGTAAATTGATGCAAGCAAAGTCCCACATTGGGCAACTAAGGATATATTCTGGGGCTTATAATGGGTGGGTTCCCTCTCCTGATAAGCTAGCTTTCCGGATGAGTTCTTCCACCCCTTGTAAAGTATCAATATGGTATTAGAGCCACTCCTAGGATGCCTGCCTCCTAGCACTTTATTATTGGGACTTTGGTCCTTGGTGGCGGCCCATAATCCTGAAGAGGGGACGATGATGCAGGCAAAGGAGAGGCTTTATAATGGGTTGGGTTCCCTCTCCTGGAAAGCTAACTTTTCAGAATGAGTTATTCCATCTCTTGTAAATGGAAATCTTTTCATTAGAAATATTATGGGTAGCTTCAGGAAGGAGGATGATGCAGGCAACGGAGAGGCTTAAAATGGGTTGGGTTCCCTCTCCTGGAAAGCTAACTTTTCAGAATGAGTTCTTCCGCCTCTTATAAATGGAATCTTTCATTAGGAATATTAAGGGTATGGAACCCGTATCCAACAATAGTTACAGGACAGAAGACCCATAAAACTTCATGAAAGATCAATCTCTGAGCTGCCACTGAAAAGACCAACTAAGAGACTGGACATCCGTTAGTCCTTTACTAAGTAAATGGCTTCCTTGCTGTACTTCCTAATGATCCAATAAAAGGAAGAAGTCATTCAACAAACATTTTCTTTCATCTGAAGGCAGGTACAACATTATGGGAACATCTTGAAGAAATAGATGAGGGCATACTATTCGACCATACTAAATGTGATAAGTGCTTCATTTCATTGAGATTAAAATTCCATTTTGAGAAGGAAAGACAAAGGCTTGGCCATTATCAATTATCTGTTTTGCCAATAAAATTTTCAAGTGGTGTCTTTATCAAGTGCAAATGCCCATAGGGTTATTTGCAATTGCATTTGTGACTAGATGTTTCAAATGGTGTCATTGTCAACATCCACCTCAAATAGATACTTCAAGTAGTGTCTTTGTCAATTGCAAATGCCGCATAGGGTTATCTTGTAACCACATGTACATGATGAATTAGTCCATCCTTTAATCTTTACTGCCTCAAACATAAAGACTTCATTTTAAACAAGAATGTAAGTTGTAAAGTTCTCAAAACTGGACATGATGTTGGCTTAGATGATATACAAGTATGACTCTCGTAGAGAGATGGAAGGAAACGAAAGAAGTGAAATTGCATGGAAGTCTTTATAGATCCTATAGATCTGTTGATGGCATCTCATTTGCAAGTTTTTCTGGAAACTAAAATGAAATTCTTGTAAGAATTGATCTGCTACTTAGTGTCCTTTAATGTTGTGGTGCTTGATTAGACCAAAAATGATGAAAAGAATGAGGGAGAGTGTTTAAAATTAGGGAAACTATGCAAAACTCCCCAAACTTTTGGGGGTAGTACATGTTTGTCCCGAACTTTCAACTGTTAAGACTTTCTTTTTGTTACAGAGCTTAACGCTCTGTTATTTATCCGTTATCATGTGCAATACCGAAAAGGTAAACAACAAAATTGGTTATTCTTTATTTATATTTAAAGGCTGATTGATTTAATTAGTGATTAATTAAAAAAAATTCAGAAAACTATTAAGGGAAAGGATGTCCTCAACTCATAAGAGGAGATAATTAGATGATATCTATGGTGAGACTTGTAACATTGTTTTGTTATCAATCATCTTCCTAAAGTATATATTAGTATTACTTGTTGATACTATTGTCCTTTATTTCTGAGAATAATATGTTAATAATATTATTTATTTCTCTCTTTTCTTTATTGTTTTATCTTCGTACAGAAAAAGAGTAAGAGAGAGATTTCGACAAAAATAAAATTAGATGAAAATACACATTTACCCCTTAAAAGCTGTGCATTGTTCATGCTAATGGAAAATATGACAAGAAGGTTAACGAGTGAAGAGGGTAATGTGCAATTGAAATTGTAGGCGCAAACGTGCACTATCCCAAAGTTCGGGCCAGTTTTTGTAACTTATTTTAGAATCCAAAACATTAATAGTGTCAACTTTGAAATTATTAGCACAGGAAATTATATGTGCATTTTATATGATGTACCTTATAATTTCCCCTTTAAAGTTTTCTATAATATCATGCTTTCTCTGATATTGTAGGCTGAAACTTTGGAGGATTTATATGAGTGGAAGACTGCCCTCGAGAATGCATTGGCTGAAGCACCAAATGCGGCTCTTGTAATGGGACAGAATGGTATCTTTCGAAGTGATCAGGCCGGTGCACCTGATGGCTCTCTGGAACAATGTATGCTCCACTTGACGAAAATCAATCTCAAATCCTGAACTTCTCTCACAGCTTTATATAACTCGTGTGGCATGTAGTCATTATTGAGCATCTGAGTGTTGCAGTAATGACAAGGTATCTTTAATTTATGTCAGAAGCTTAGTTATTGGATAATTTAGCGATTGCAGGTTTCTGAAAATTCAGCAAGCTTCCTCAGGACTCTAATCTTTGAACTTTGATTTGAAGATAAGCCTGCTTTTCAACAATTATGAAGCAAAGTAGAGAACTTTTTTCAGTTTTACAGTAAGTTGTGGAGAATGATTCCTGAGAATTCTAGAACTAGAATGCTCTAGTTTACATGCTGGCTGCTCGAAGTGTCTCGTCCAGTGCCGTTCATTAGCTTTTCTGGAGCCTGTTAGGAACAAAAGTCTAGATAGAACGGCGCAAATTTCTGACTTCTTTGCATTTACATATGAGAATTTGTAAACTGCACTGAATCTAGGAATTTGTTGGTTAATATCTGGGTCTAACCTCTTGATTCTGTCTGATTCCTGTTCTAAACATTGCCAATATATGCTTTCAGCCATCACAAATTTATCGGTAGATGCTTCATTAACCATAAATTGCTTACAGCTCGTGAATCTTTTCTTTGCCAATGCCCTTGAATTATATTGCTCTTTTTTCCATCATCATGCTAAATTGTCATTACCTGGTGCTCTATTGTCAGTAAAGGACAGACAGAACATAAAAGCAATGGTTGTCGGTCGGCCAATTTTACTTGCGTTGGAAGAAGTTGATGGGACTCCATCATTCTTGGAAAAAGCTCTTAGGTTCATAGAAGAGCATGGTGAGCTCTATTAATGCTGTCTTCGCTTCTTGAGACAAATCATTCTGGAATTATTATTGATTATATCTATTTGATGAAATCTGTGCTTGTGTCTGGATGAGGTTTGGTATGCTTAAGTAATGATAAAGGTATCTCGAGTTTATCTGGTGAGCAAAATGTCGCATCTCAGCACAAACTTTGATGATATAAGATAACTGAATGGAGCATTACTGCTTTTAAGAACACCATATTTTAGGACAAGGGTGTGGCTCACTTCCATTAGATTGTTTCTTCTCTCTTGAAGTGATGTTTAATCTTCATTAGTGCACTCATAGACGTTAGTTTGAGCATTTACATTGAAAGGGAAGAACTTCTTTAACAGTGTCCTCTAACATTAAGCACAAAAAGGCCCTCTTGTCACTGACGGATCAAACTTGGGCATGGAGAGCTATCATAGGTTTATATAGTCCTTTTTGCATTTGGTTTACATCTTCCAACTATTTAATTTGTCTAGTTGACAATTTCATGTGCCTACTCTTTAGTTTGGTAGATTGTGGAAGATATTCGTTTTATAACTTCCCTGTTATTCCGGAGTTCTTTTGTTAGGTCAATACTTGTACTTATATCTGATTATTCGAAGGTACTGAACAGGATTAAAATAGAAGGGATCTTGCGACAGGCTGCAGATGTTGATGATGTTGAGCATCGAATTCGAGAATATGAGCAGGGTTTGTTTGTTTACATACCGCTTTGTTATTTATTGATTGATCTCTGTATGTCTCAATCATGACGCTGAAGATTTATATTATTATGGGTTTCATTTGATAACTGGTCTTGACAGTATTGCACTAAGTTCAGTGACAATATTGTTTCCTACTTTATCTACATTGTCACATAAATTAATCATGTCATATACATATGTGTTATCCTGAGTGGACAGTACAAAAATTGAATGCTAGGATGGATCCATGCATTATGTTTAATGATCATGGTTGCCTCAAAGCATTTTTGCTTTATGACTAGGAAGTACTGAGTTTCCGCAGAGGAGGATGCACATGTTATTGCTGATTGCATCAAGGTACTGTGTTTACTGAGATACCTACAGAATTATTTTTTCATAAGTGTCTTCAAAGCCCTTTTACGGCCAATCACATGAACTTTTACAAGCCAAGTGCTGGTGTGCATCTGTACAGCGTTCATATCAAATTGAACCGTGGAATTGATGCTTCCACATTTTTATTTACATTGAAACAGTATGTTCTCCGCGAGTTGCCATCATCTCCAGTTCCTGCATCATGCTGTAATGCATTACTGGAAGCCTGCCGTAAGTTTCTTATTTAGCTGGTGATTGAAAATTCATTTTCTCTGTTTAGACATCCAGAAAGAGAAAAAAAATCAGATAATATCACAATCTTCTGTATGAACTTTTTGCTGCGTTGTCTTTTATTTTGTAAAGCTATTCAGTATCGGAAATCTTACAATTATAGGCACTGATCGTGATGTACGAGTCAATGCAATGCGCACAGCAATTTGTGAAACATTCCCAGAACCAAATCGGCGCCTATTGCAGAGGTAGTTGATGAAGCATCTTTACGTTAATCCCATCAGAGGATGTTATGAAAGCTGCTGATCCATTTACATAGCCAGAACAAGATCATACTTTAATTGGCTGAAGAAGTCTGATTAATTTCGTTCTCAGAGGCTTGATCACAATTTTTCATTTAACGAGTAACTTCTCAGGAATTACGAATACATACAATTTTCATACATCTACTCTTTTTTTAGCTCTCTTATGGCAGAATAAATTTAGGATCAGGTCCTTTTATGTTTTAAGAGTTTTGTTCAGCATGTGATAGTCTGTCTTCATATGTCTTATTTCAGCTGGTTTGCCGATGCATTTTTCCAGTCTGAATTTGCCTTTCTCTTGTCTCACCTTTCAGAATACTTATGATGATGCAAACTGTAGCTTCTCATAAGGCTGAGAACAGAATGAGTTCTTCAGCCGTGGCAGCTTGTATGGCTCCTTTGCTTCTGCGTCCTCTTCTAGCTGGCGACTGTGAGCTTGAAAATGATTTTTGATGTTGGTGGTGATGGTTCTGCTCAACTTCTCCAAGCAGCTGCTGCAGCAAACCATGCTCAAGCAATTGTTATAACTCTTCTAGAGGAGTATGGCAAGATATTTGGGGTAAGTTCTAACTCCGCTTATCTTAATTTTGGCACATCAGCCCTTTCAGTATGCTTATTTCTGCAAGTAGAATGACCACAAATATGCACATTATCTTTGCTGTCAATAATGATCTTCATTGCACTTCTAATAGTAACCCATGTTAGTTAACTTTCAAATTATCACGTACCACAGCAAATTACCATCACAAAGAAGCTTCTTAGGGCTTCAGCTTTCACCTGTTTCCACGTAATATTTATGTTTGCTTTTATTAAAGCTGTTGCAGTGTTTTGAAAGCAGAAGCAGCTACAATAAGGTGATGTCACACAAGTACCTTATAGACTGTTACTCAAAGATATTAAAATGCACAAATCGAACCCCTGAAAATAAGCTACTTCAGCTCTGAGCTCTGATGTAAACTGCCAAGAACAATAGCAGTGAGTAACTTCAATAGTTTTGGTCTATGACAAGGCAATTATCTGTTTTTACCAGGCACATCTAATTAAGTCGAGTAGCTTTAAAGAATTTTTTTCTTCAGACTTTCTTGTGGACCTAATATGCATGGTTTCTGGGCATTGTTCTTACAGACCCTGCTTCTCCCGAAACAAATGCCAAATCTCCTCCACAATCTTCTTTTACTCTTCTTCCACAGAATCAAGATGGATATTTCTTTCATATTCATATGACGCATGCTTCTCTCTCTTAAATGAAACATTTTTTAGCTTTGGCTCCCATCTGAACCATCTCATCCTAGCCTTTTCCTCAAGTTTTGTGCAAAAGGATGTCTCCATTCCTGATTCCCGTTGGTTACGTTCCAAAATTTGTTGTTAGTTGGACATTGAAGGGCTTCGCCCTGTCAAGTTTAAGGCCACTTAGAGAACATGCTCCCAATATGTATTGGCTGTTTAACATCTTAATGTTAGCAACTTAGCATGCGTTAGCATCCGTCCTTAAGTCAGATTTAGACAACCTTACAGATGGGATTGCTCATCCAGGATCCAAGTCTTTGCACTCATTCAGTAACCGCATATTTATGAGTAAACTATCTTCTCGCAATGCTTTGATTCATTATTATACTTTTAAAGTTCAAGATTTTCTTGCCATTTTGAAGATTCAGACTTTTCATATTTCCTCCATGTGCTCTGAGTAGCTGGTGCATATAGATTAGACATGGTCTTTTTGTTGAGCAGTCTTAGACGCTAGGGGCTATGTTAGTCTATTTTCTTTATTATTTTATGATAGTAGCAAATAGGGCAATATTGTAATTCTTGACCTTTTTTTGGCTTTATTATAAATAGATAGCTTGGGTCACATTGACCTACCAAGCATTCATTTCAGTTTTTTCTCTCTCCATGGTATCAGAGCTAGGACTGAACTGAACCCTAACCCTAAGTTCTTCTACGTTTTTCTCCTCATCTCTCTCTCTCTTTCGCTACCCACCGCAGTTCCTTCCCACCTTCGTCTTTGCTTTCTTTCACAGCATAGGCAGCACTAAATGATGTGATTCTTAAAAAAAAAAAAAAAAAAAAAAAAAAAAAAACAAAGCAAAAAAACCTCATTAGTGCTGCCCTATGCTGTGAAGACAGCAAAGACACTGTTGGAAGGAACTTCGGTGGGGTGAGAGAAAGAGAGAGAGAGAGAGAAAAACGTAGAAGAAATTAGGGGTAGGGTTTCAGTCCAGTCCTAGCTCTGATACCATGTTGAAGAGAAAAAACTGAACTGAATGCTTTGGGTAGGTCATGTGACCCCAAGCTATCTATTTATACTAAAGCCCAAAGGTCAAGAATTACATATTGCCCTTATTGCTACTATTCATAAAATAATCAAGAAAATAGACACAATATGCCCAAATAACCCACCCCACGCTACTTGCACCCTATCGTCCTAAAGAAACTCACACAAAAGACCATGTCTAATCTATATTCACCAGCTACTCAGAGCACATGGAGGAAATATGAAAGTCTGAATCTTCAAATGGCAAGAAACTCTGACTTTAAAAGTATAATAATGAATCAAAGCATTGCGTAGAGATAGTTTTACTCATCATATGCGGTTACTGAATGAGTGCAAAGACTTGGATCCCTGGATGAGCAATCCCATCTGTAAGGTTGTCTAAATCTGACTTAAAGACGGATGCTAACGCATGCTAAGTTGCTAACATTAAGATTTAAACAGCCATACATATTGGAGCATGTTCTCTAAGTGGCCTTAACTTGACAGGGCGAAGCCCTTCAATGTCCAACTAACAAAAATTTTGGAACGTAACCAACGGGAATCAGGAATGGAGACATCCTTTTGCACAAAACTTGAGGAAAAGGCTAGGATGAGATGGTTCAGATGGGAGCCAAAGCTAAAAATTGTTTCATTTAAGAGAGAGAGCATGCGTCATTGAATATGAAAGAAATATCCATCTTGATTCTGTGGAAGAAGAGTAAAAGAAGATTGTGGAGGAGATTTGGCATTTGTTTCGGGAGAAGCAGGGTCTGTAAGAACATGCCCAGAACCATGCATATTAGGTCCACCAAGAAAGTCTGAAGAAAAAAATTCTTTAAAGCTACTCGACTTAATTAGATGTGCCTGGTAAAAACAGATAATTGCCTTGTCATAGACCAAAACTATTGAAGTTACTCACTGCTATTGTTCTTGGCAGTTTACATCAGAGCTCAGAGCTGAAGTAGCTTATTTTTCAGGGGTTCGATTTGTGCATTTAATATCTTTGAGTAACAGTCTATAGGTACTTGTGTGACATCACCTTATTGTAGCTGCTTCTGCTTCAAACACTGCAACAGCTTTAATAAAAGCAAACATAAATATTACGTGGAACAGGTGAAAGCTGAAGCCCTAAGAAGCTTCTTTGTGATGGTAATTTGCTGTGGTACGTGATAATTTGAAAGTTAACTAACATTGGGTTACTATTAGAAGTGCAATGAAGATCATTATTGACAGCAAAGATAATGTGCATATTTGTGGTCATTCTACTTGCAGAAATAAGCATACTGAAAGGGCTGATGTGCCAAATTAAGATAAGCGGAGTTAGAACTTACCCCAAATATCTTGCCATACTCCTCTAGAAGATTATAACATTGCTTGAGCATGGTTTTGCTGCAGCAGCTGCTTGGAGAAGTTGAGCAAACCATCACCACCAACATCAAAATCATTTCAAGCTCACAGTCGCCAGCTAGAAGAGGACGCAGAAGCAAAGGACCATACAAGCTGCCACGGCTGAAGACTCATTCTGTTCTCAGCCTTATGAGAAGCTACAGTTTGCATCATCATAAGTATTCTGAAAGGTGAGACAAGAGAAAGGCAAATTCAGACTGGAAAAATGCATCGGCAAACCAGCTGAAATAAGACATATGAAGACAGACTATCACATGCTGAACAAAACTCTTAAAACATAAAAGGACCTGATCCTAATTTATTCTGCCATAAGAGAGCTAAAAAAGAGTAGATGTATGAAAATTGTATGTATTCGTAATTCCTGAGAGTTACTCGTTAAATGAAAAATTGTGATCAAGCCTCTGAGAACGAAATTAATCAGACTTCTTCACCATTAAAGTATGATCTTGTTCTGGCTATGTAAATGGATCAGCAGCTTTCATAACATCCTCTGATGGGATTAACGTAAAGATGCTTCATCAACTACCTCTGCAATAGGCGCCGATTTGGTTCTGGGAATGTTTCACAAATTGCTGTGCGCATTGCATTGACTCGTACATCACGATCAGTGCCTATAATTGTAAGATTTCCGATACTGAATAGCTTTACAAAATAAAAACACGCAGCAAAAGTTCATACAGAAGATTGTGATATTATCTGATTTTTTTCTCTTTCTGGATGTCTAAACAGAGAAAATGAATTTTTCAATCACCAGCTAAATAAGAGACTTACGGCAGGCTTCCAGTATGCATTACAGCATGATGCAGGAACTGGAGATGATGGCAACTCGCGGAGACATACTGTTTCAATGTAAATAAATTGGAAGCATCAATTCCACGGTTCAATTTGATATGAACGCTGTACAGATGCACACCAGCACTTGGCTTGTAAAAGTTCATGTGATTGGCCGTAAAAAGGGCTTTGAAGACACTTATGAAAAAATAATTCTGTAGGTATCTCAGTAAACCAGTACCTTGATGCAATCAGCAATACATGTGCATCCTCCTCTGCGGAAAACTCAGTACTTCCTAGTCATAAAGCAAAATGCTTTGGGCAACATGATCATTAAACATAATGCATGGATCCATCCTAGCATTCAATTTTTGTACTGTCCACTCAGGATAACACATATGTATACGACATGATTAATTTATGTGACAATGTAGATAAAGTAGGAACAATATTGTCACTGAACTTAGTGCAATACTGTCGAGACCAGTTATCAAATGAAACCCATAATATATAAATCTTCAGCGTCATGATTGAGACATACAGAGATCATCATAAATAACAAAGCGGTATGTAAACAAACAAACCCTGCTCATATTCTCGAATTCGATGCTCAACATCATCAACATCTGCAGCTGTCGCAAGATCCCTTCTATTTTAATCCTGTTCAGTACCTTCGAATAATCAGATATAAGTACAAGTATTGACCTAACAAAGACTCCGGAATAACAGGGAAGTTATAAAACGAATATCTTCCACAATCTACCAAACTAAAGAGTAGGCACATGAAATTGTCAACTAGACAAATTAAATAGTTGGAAGATGTAAACCAAAATGCAAAGGACTATATAAACCTATGATAGCTCTCCATGCCCAAGTTTGATCCGTCAGTGACAAGAGGGCCTTTTTGTGCTTAATGTTAGAGGACACTGTTAAAGAAGTTCTTTCCTTTCAATGTAAATGCTCAAACTAACGTCTATGAGTGCACTAATGAAAATTAAACATCACTTCAAGAGAGAAGAACAATCTAATGGAATGACCACACCCTTGTCCTAAAATATGGTGTGTTCTTAAAAGCAGTATGCTCCATTCATTATCTTATATCATCAAAGTTTGTGCTGAATGCGACATTTTGCTCACAAGATAAACTCGAGATACCTTTATCATTACTTAAGCATACCAAACCTCATCCAGACACAAGCACAGATTTCATCCAAATAGATATAATCAATAATAATTCCAGAATGATTTTGTCTCAAGAAGCGAAGACAGCATTAATAGAGCTCACCATGCTCTTCTATGAACCTAAGGGCTTTTTCCAAGAATGATGGAGTCCCATCAACTTCTTCCAACGCAAGTAAAATTGGCCGACGACACCATTGCTTTTATGTTCTGTCTGTCCTTTACTGACAATAGAGCACCAGGAATGACAATTTAGCATGATGATGGAAAAAAGAGCAATATATTCAAGGCATTGGCAAGAAAAGATTCACGAGCTGTAAGCAATTTTATTGTTTATGAAGCTCTACCGATAAACTTTGTGATGGCTGAAAGCATATATTGGCAATGTTTAGAACAGGAATCAGACAGAATCAAGAGGTTAGACCCCAGATATTAACCAACAAATTCCTAGATTCAGTGCAGTTTTACAAAATTCTCATATGTAAATGCAAAGAAGTCAGAAATTTGCGCCGTTCTATCTAGACTTTTTGTTCCTAACAGGCTCCAGAAAAGCTAATGAACGGCACTGGACGAGACACTTCGAGCAGCCAGCATGTAAACTAGAGCATTCTAGTTCTAGAATTCTCAGGAATCATTCTCCACAACTTTACTGTAAAACTGAAAAAAGTTCTCTACTTTGCTTCTAATTGTTGAAAGCAGGCTTATCTTCAAATCAAAGTTCAAAGATTAGAGTCCTGAGGAAGCTTGCTGAATTTTCAGAAACCTGCAATCGCTAAATTATCCAATAACTAAGCTTCTGACATAAATTAAAGATACCTTGTCATTACTGCAACACTCAGATGCTCAATAATGACTACATGCCACACGAGTTATATAAGCTGTGAGAGAAGTTCAGGATTTGAGATTGATTTTCGTCAAGTGGAGCATCATTGTTCCAGAGAGCCATCAGGTGCACCGCCTGATCACTTCGAAAGATACCATTCTGTCCCATTACAAGAGCCGCATTTGGTGCTTCAGCCAATGCATTCTCGAGGGCAGTCTTCCACTCATATAAATCCTCCAAAGTTTCAGCCTACAATATCAGAGAAAGCATGATATTATAGAAAAACTTTAAAGGGGAAATTATAAGGTACATCATATAAAATGCACATATAATTTCCTGTGCTAATAATTTCAAAGTTGACACTATTAATGTTTTGGATTCTAAAATAAGTTACAAAAACTGGCCCGAACTTTGGGATAGTGCACGTTTGCGCCTACAATTTCAATTGCACATTACCCTCTTCACTCGTTAACCTTCTTGTCATATTTTCCATTAGCATGAACAATGCACAGCTTTTAAGGGGTAAATGTTATTTTCATCTAATTTTATTTTTGTCGAAATCTCTCTCTTACTCTTTTTCTGTACGAAGATAAAACAATAAAGAAAAGAGAGAAATAAATATATTATTACCATATTTATTCTCAGAAATAAAGGACAATAGTATCAACAAGTAAATACTAATATATACTTTAGGAAGATGATTGATAACAAAACAATGTTACAAGTCCTCACCATAGATATCATCTAATTATCTCCTCTTATGAGTTTAGGACATCCTTTCCCTTAATAGTTTTTCTGATTTTTTTTAATTATCACTAATTAAATCAATCAGCCTTTAAATATAAATAAAGAATAACCAATTTTGTTGTTTACCTTTTCGGTATTGCACATGATAACGGATAAATACAGAGCGTTAAGCTCTGTAACAAAAAGAAAGTCTTAACAGTTGAAAGTTCGGGACAAACATGTACTACCCCCAAAAGTTTGGGGAGTTTTGCATAGTTTCCCTAATTTTAAACACTCTCCCTCATTCTTTTCATCATTTTTGGTCTAATCAAGCACCACAACATTAAAGGTCACTAAGTAGCAGATCAATTCTTACAAGAATTTCATTTTAGTTTCCAGAAAAACTTGCAAATGAGATGCCATCAACAGATCATAGGATCTATAAAGACTTCCATGCAATTTCACTTCTTTCGTTTCCTTCCATCTCTCTACGAGAGTCAATACTTGTATATCATCTAAGCCCAACATCATGTCCAGTTTGAGAATCTTTACAACTTACATTCTTGTTTAAAATGAAGTCTTTATGTTTGAGGCAGTAAAGATTAAAGGATGGACTAATTCATCATGTACATGTGGTTACAAGATAACCCTATGCGGCATTTGCAATTGACAAAGACACTACTTGAAGTATCTATTTGAGGTGGATGTTGACAATGACACCATTTGAAACATCTAGTCACAAATGCAATTGCAAAATAACCCTATGCGGCATTTGCACTTGATAAGACACCACTTGAAAATTTTATTGGCAACAGATAATTGATAATGGCCAAGCCTTTGTCTTTCCTCTCAAAATGGAATTTTAATCTCCATGAAATGAAGCACTTCACATTTTAGTAGGTCGAATAGTATGCCCTCATCTATTTCTTCAAGATGTTCCCATAATGTTGTACCTGCCTTCAGATGAAAGAAATGTTTGTTGAATGACTTCTTTCCTTTTATGGTCATTAGGAAGTACAGCAAGGAAGCCATTTACTTAGTAAAAGGACTAACGGATGTCCAGTCTCTTAGTTGGTCTTTTCAGTGCCAGCTCCGAGGATTGATCTTTCATGAAGTTTATGGGTCTTCTGTCCTGTAACTATTGTTGGATACGGGTTCCATACCCTTAATATTCCTATGAAAGATTTCCATTTATAAGAGGCGGAAGAACTCATTCTGAAAAGTTAGCTTTCCAGAGAGGGAACCCAACCCATTTTAAGCCTCTCCGTTGCCTGCTCATCCTCCTTCCTGAAGCTACCCATAATATTTCTAATGAAAAGATTTCCATTTACAAGAGATGGATAACTCATTCTGAAAAGTTAGCTTTCCAGGAGAGGGAACCCAACCCATTATAAAGCCTCTCCTTTGCCTGCATCATCGTCCCCTTCTTCAGGATTATGGGCCGCCACCAAGGACCAAAGTTTAGTCCAATAATAAGTGCTAGGAGGCAGGCATCCTAGGAGTGGCTCTAATACCATATTGATACTTTACAAGGGGTGGAAGAACTCATCCCGAAAAGCTAGCTTATCAGGAGAGGGAACCCAACCCATTATAAGCCCCAGAATATATCCTTAGTTGCCCTGTGGGACTTTGCTTGCATCAATTTACCATAGGAGGCATTCTGCTTACCATTATTTTTATCCTATACAATAGCAGATCACATGTTTTCTCCGATAAAAACTACAAAAATGATCATGATTTCCAAAGAGTCGCCTGAACTCTGGTACTTGCAAATGAGGTCTAAACATCTCTACTAACATGATGGTAGGACTAGTGCTTGAACAATACTTCAGTCTCCCATAGAGCTCTAAATAGACCAACTAGACATAAGCCTAGCATGAATATGCAACTTCAATTCTTCTCTTTGATAACAAGTAAATTCATACTGATACTCTTCTTTGGATTTTCAGAAAAGGAAAAAAAGAAACAACTATGCTGACAATGTTTTGTAAACTCTTGGACGCCTCAATTTGGAAGATCCTACTTTTGGAAGTCATATTCATTTCAGTTCAAAAATGCAGTCAAATGTTGAAGGTAGTATAAGTGATCAAGAAGTAGTAACTCATATCCCAGGAGGAAAGTTTGCAGGTTTATTGAAGAAAAAATTATTCTTCATTCAATAAATTATAAAGCCTCCAATTGATTGTTATTGGAGTTCTCTATATCATGATTTTTTTTGTTGAACCTCAGAGTTTGTGCTGCTTTATAGTACATATAACGTGAAACCACTTTGACTCATTTTCATAGTTCACACACTTTTGTATTACCTTTTGTGCCCTCTGTTGGAGGTGTTCCAGAATGTCTGAGATATTAAGTTGAAAAACATTACTGTCCCCAATTTCTAATGAGAAAAACCATCTCATGCATTCATCACTATTAAGGTCTTGGTGTTCTGTTCTCAAACAGGGAAGTTAGAAAACAAACCATGCCACTGTCACTGAACACAATCACCAATCTACATTTGCAAGCATTCTCGATGTAAATTGGCATATTGCATACCATTACTCTTGAATGGAAAACCACTTTGAAAGCAATCTCGAGAATAAGATTGTGGAACTAGTCACTAAAGAAAGAAAAGGTGTGCATTCAAAATCAATCTAATCGCATAAAAATGAAAAGACACACCTTAAGTGTAAAGGCCCGTCCATCTCGACCATCAGGAAAAAGCACTGTTATAGCTTTTTATCTGCTTGACTACCACACTAGAAATTGCAACGATTTTAGCAATGGTTATATTCAGATTAATAATCATGAGGATGAGGATGGGAAGAATTGGTCACTCAGAACTTTGATAATAGGCACAAGCAAGCCACCTGCCTGAACTGTTGAGGTCAATACCACCGCGGGTCAGATTAACTTCACTTCCTTTCTGGGGTATGGCACTCTGGAGAATTTAAACAACCGTATGAATCATCCCATGCCTTGAGATAAAACAATAGGAAATGGACGAGAAATGAATCTTAATGAGGGAAGATTTCTGATAGATAAAGCAAAACTCACGTGCCACTTATCAACATACATTGTTGTCCATCAGATGATGAAAACGAACACTGCTCTAAACCACACGTTCTTTTAAAATGATGAACACCTCAAGTACACAAAGCAAGTAGATCTGCATTTTGATATAGCAAAATGCATCAACATTTCATCTACACCATAATCAGCCATTTTGGACTCTACTACCCTATACAGACTTCATCAATTGAATTTTCCTACAGAGAGGTTCCTTTTCCAAATGTTGTATAAGAGAATTTAGCAATTGATTCAGCTATAACCAGCAACCACCAATAACTATCTTATGAAAATTCAAATTTTTAGATCTTGTAGTTACCTCACTCTAAACATATAACTACAGAACCATCTCGCCATGAGCATACTTTGAACTCTCAAATCCTACCTATTGTCTTTTAGCCTGTGCTTGTGCCATGG
>JAGVVM010019754.1:0-48148 GCA_019149425.1 Psidium friedrichsthalianum
CTGTGGGTTGACGACTGAGGGTTAGGGTTTTTGAGAACCTAGCTCTGATACCATGTTAGAGATAAAAGAGCAATTGTTTTATTCTGATATCAAAAGAAAGTACTTATAGGCTTAGGTTTAAGCCTAACGACAATTTACATATTGCCCCAACTATCTGCTAATCTAGTAATAAACTCAACATTGACAATGACCCCATTATGAAACATCTAAGTCACAAATGCAATTGCAAAATAACCCTATGCGGCATTTGCACTTGATAAAGACACACTTGAAAATTTTATTGGCAAACAGATAATTGATAATGGCCAAGCCTTTGTCTTTCTTCTCAAAATGGAATTTTAATCTCCAATGAAATGAACACTTATCACATTTAGTAGGGTCGAATAGTATGCCCTCATCTATTTCTTCAAGATGTTCCCATAAATGTTGTACCTGCCTTCAGATGAAAGAAAATGTTTTGTTGAATGACTTCTTCCCTTTATTGGATCATTAGGAAGTACAGCAAGGGAGCCATTTACTTAGTAAAGGACTAACGGATGTCCAGTCTCTTAGTTGGTCTTTTCAGTGGCAGCTCAGAGGATTGATCTTTCATGAAGTTTTATGGGTCTTCTGTCCTGTAACTATTGTTGGATACGGGTTCCATACCCTTAATATTCCTAATGAAAGATTTCCATTTATAAGAGGCGGAAGAACTCATTCTGAAAAGTTAGCTTTCCGGAGAGGGAACCCAACCCATTTTAAGCCTCTCCGTTGCCTGCATCATCCTCCTTCCTGAAGCTACCCATAATAATTTCTAATGAAAAGATTTCCATTTACAAGAGATGGATAGACTCATTCTGAAAAGTTAGCTTTCCAGGAGAGGGAAACCCAACCCATTATAAAGCCTCTCCTTTGCCTGCATCATCGTCCCCTCTTCAGGATTATGGGCCGCCACCAAGGACCAAAGTCCCAATTAATAAAGTGCTAGGAGGCAGGCATCCTAGGAGTGGCTCTAATACCATATTGATACTTTACAAGGGGTGGAAGAACTCATCCCGGAAAGCTAGCTTATCAGGAGAGGGAACCCACCCATTATAAGCCCCAGAATATATCCTTAGTTGCCCAATGTGGGACTTTGCTTGCATCAATTTACCATAGGAGGCATTCTGCTTACCATTATTTTTTATCCTATACAATAGCAGATCAACATGTTTTCTCCGATAAAAAACTACAAAAATGATCATGATTTTCCAAAGAGTCGCCTGAACTCTGGTACTTGCAAATGAGGTCTAAACAGTCTCTACTAACATGATGGTAGGACTAAGTGCTTGAACAATACTTCAGTCTCCCATAGAGCTCTAAATAGACCAGACTAGACATAAGCCTAGCATGAATATGCAACTTCAATTCTTCTCTTTGATAACAAGTAAATTCATACTGATACTCTTCTTTGGATTTTCAGAAAGGAGAAAAAGAAACAACTATGCTGACAATGTTTTGTAAAACTCTTGGACGCCTCAATTTGGAAGATCCTACTTTTGGAAGTCATATTTCATTTCAGTTCAAAAAATGCAGTCAAATGTTGAAGGTAGTATAAGTGATCAAGAAGTAGTAACTCATATCCCAGGAGGAAAGTTTTGCAGGTTTATTGAAGAAAAAATTTATTCTTCATTCAAATATTATAAAGCCTCCAATTGAATTGTTATTGGAGTTCTCTATATCATGATTTTTTTTGTTGAACCTCAGAGTTTGTGCTGCTTTATAGTACATATAACGTGAAACCACTTTGACTCATTTTCATAGTTCACACACTTTGTATTACCTTTTGTGCCTCTGTTGGAGGTGTTCCAGAATGTCTGAGATATTAAAGTTGAAAAACATTACTGTCCCCAATTTCTAATGAGAAAACCATCTCATGCATTCATCACTATTAAGGTCTTGGTGTTCTGTTCTCAAACAGGGAAGTTAGAAAACAAACCATGCAATGTCACTGAACACAATCACCAATCTACATTTGCAAGCAATTCTCGATGTAAATTGGCATATTGCATACCATTACTCTTGAATGGAAAACCACTTTGAAAGCAATCTCGAGAATAAGATTGTGGAAACTAGTCACTAAAGAAAGAAAGGTGTGCATTCAAAATCAATCTAATCGCATAAAAATGAAAAGACACACCTTAAGTGTAAAGGCCCGTCCATCTCGACCATCAGGAAAAAGCACTGTTATAGCTTTTTATCTGCTTTGACTACCACACTAGAAATTGCAACGATTTTAAGCAATGGTTATATTCAGATTATAATCATGAGGATGAGGATGGGAAGAAATTGGTACTCAGAACTTTGATAATAGGCACAAGCAAGCCAACCTGCCTGAACTGTTGAGGTCAATACCACCGAGGGTCAGATTAACTTCACTTCCTTTCTGGGTATGGCACTCTGGAGAATTTAAACAACCGTATGAATCATCCATGCCTTGAGATAAAACAATAGGAAATGGACGAGAAATGAATCTTAATGAGGGAAGATTTCTGATAGATAAAAGCAAAACTCACGTGCCACCTTATCAACATACATTGTTGTCCATCAGATGATGAAAACGAACACTGCTCTAAACCACACGTTCTTTTAAAATGATGAACACCTCAAGTACACAAAGCAAGTAGATCTGGCATTTTGATATAGCAAAATGCATCAACATTTCATCTACACCATAATCAGCCATTTTGGACTCTACTACCCTATACAGACTTCATCAATTGAATTTTCCTACAGAGGTTCCTTGTCCAAATTGTTGATATAAGAGAATTTAGCAATTGATTCAAGCTATAACCAGCACCACCAATAACTATCTTATGAAAAATTCAAATTTTTAGATCTTGTAGTTACCTCACTCTAAACATATAACTACAGAACCATCTCGCCATGAGCAATACTTGAAACTCTCAAATCCTACCTATTGTCTTTTAGCCTGTGCTGTGCCATGCGATTGTTGCATGAGCGTTACATAATAGTTACTCCCAAAAGCTTAAAAACTGTACTTGAAGGTGTAATTTCGTTTTTAAATGTTCATGAACTCCCCAAATCCAGAGGCTGGGCTTTGGAAATTGCAATTATTAAGGAAGCAAATCAGAAACTGTGACCACCGGCGCTTAGTTTCATGTAGAATAAATAGAATATTGCTTGCCCAATAATGCATATAAAAAATATATGCTAACGTCCCACCCCATCGTGAATACCGCGTGTGCACAAGACATATCAAACAAATAACCAGTGGCAAGATACATTAATTATAATGATAGGCATGAATTAGACAAGATATAATAAGAGGATATTCAAGCTTAGAACCGTGCTTCATACCTTGCTATATAATTTTTTCCCCCAAAGTTTAAAATATTAGCGAAGGCCATCATTAATATTGAAATGTCTAACATGACCAATTTGACTTGACGACAAAATTGCACAAGGACCAAGTTGTACTTCGGTAGCCTTTGTTATTTGAAGTACTTCGAAGAATTTAGGGTTTTCTCTTTATTCCTATAGAAGGAAAGTCTTTTGTCCATCTGAATACATCAACAGTGCAAAACCCACAGAGCACCCCAAAGGGTCCAAAGAAGTATAACTGTAGCTTCTATCACTTTCTTGTCAGCTTCTATTGTAAGATAGTCACAAAGGGAGTGGAAATTGTTAAGGTGATCGCAACATGTAGTTGGAAGATCCATGCAGCATCGAAAACGGCAGACGCCTAGTCAAGTGACAATGTTTCAGTAACATTCACTAATTTGTTCATCAATGATTGCGTTGTTGCCAAGCTAGTATGAGGAAGGCATAACATGCATTCAAATCTATTTGTCAAGGAATGACTTGTAAAACAAGACTTCATGACATACCTAAACTGGCTCCAAACTCCCTGCGTTCAATCCCTGGATGTTGTTGCACAATCGTATAAGGTTGGGCATTAGAGGACCTAAGATGTGGAGTTACTATAGAACCCACAAAGAATGTTAATTGACTGTTTCTTCCATGAGTTGGAGTGGGTGGCATTGTGCCTAAGCAACGTAAAGTATAAAGACTTCATTCTGCATAACTAATCAACATGGACATCTCTTAGCTGAAGTAATTGGCATTGACACTTAGAGATTATTTTCCAAATTAAGGTGCTAATTAATTAACTTCATTGGCATGGCCTACCAATATATGACACGGTTATACTGAAGCTTGAAGGCAGCATTTCTTCACAACAAGCCAGAATCAAGCAACATGTGTCGAAAATAAAAAAGATCAAGATCAGCAGCGGCAGGGACATATGTCTTGCCTGACGACAATTGGCTCAAACAACATCCCCATTCCACAAAAGGGACATAAGACAACTTTAAACCAGGTGAAGGAAGATCAATGAGACGAATTGTATCCTTAGATAGCCAGGTGAGAGGGAAGGAATCAGAATAAAGATTCCTTTTCTGCATTAACGTTAGGTCTTTTTATAATTAGTAACATTCACATGACAACATATGCTTGCCTTTCAAAAAAAATTCAACAGGCAAGTGGAACTTAAATGTCCCATAGGAAATTTACGTTGGACCCAGTCCAAGAGGGAAACGCAAGGTAAATCTAAACTTGGTATATAGATATTTTTTTTTTTTTTTTTTTTTTTTTTTTTTTTTTTTTTTTTTTTTTTTTTTTTTTTTTTTTTCTTTTTTTTTTTTTTTTTTTTTGTGTTTTTTTTTTTTTTTTTTTTTTTTTTTTTTTTTTTTTTTGTTGATATAGTGGATACATTGACCTTGTTAAAGGTTGTTTTTTACTGATAAAAAGAAGCAAATTATGTCATTTTTTTTTTTTTTGAAAAAGCGGAGGCAAGGGGGGAGGAACTAAGTTCAGATTTTGTTCTGATTAGATAAGTTTACCACGACTGTAATTAGGATACTGAAATATCCCACCATTGTTTGATTTGGTTGAAAATTGACAGCAAGTTACTCCTCTTAGTTGGCATACTAGGGAAATGAGAAACAGACAGAAATTCAATGGTAGCATAGAGGATGGAGTCAGGCAGGATAGGATTTACAAAGAATGTATGTGACATTTGGAGTAAGGATGAGTTGCTGTTGTGTGCATACTGATGATACAGGGTAAGCGTAAGATAGGAAGAGCTAACTGAGTTGCAGGGAGAAGTGGAGTTAAAGTGGGATTTAGGAGGTGATGAACCAGATCAAGCCACATGTTGTCACGCCTATCTTCACTGAGAACAAGAAACTCTAATTTTACCTTTCTAGTCGTTGAATCTCCAAACAAAAAGCTTAAGCCATGAGGTAGAGGGAAGATTACATGAATATAGGGCCATGTAAATCCGGAGACAATGTTATTACTTCCAAAATTTCCCTGAATGGTCCATTGAGAGCACATACACCCTTATGTAGTTAAATCCCCGTGTTAGAACATAGAATTGTGTCATGATTGAGATTAACATTTAGTATGTAACCCAAGCACAAATAGTTACCAAAGCACGTCATACACGACATCTTAATCTGATTACAATTTGTTGTCTCTATTGCCTCAAATTTCAATTTTCTAATAGATCTTCAATACTTCTACATCTTTGTCATGCCAACAATGTGGAATTAGCTTGAGCACAGTGGGAATAAGAGAATCTCAAGCTTAGGAAAATTCTCATAGACATGATCTGGGCTAACTTTTGCTAAACATTTCAGCTAGTATCCCACATCGCTTGCCTGTTGGGTTTTTTTTGGGTCTTATATATATGTAGTCTCCCCTCTACTTTTAGCTTAAACATTTAGGTTTGAACTTCTGACATTGTCTCACAGCCAAGTCTTGATTCTTCATGCCCCATATAATATATCACTTTGTGTGTGTTCTTGCTAACTTGTTCGTTGAGTCCACATAATTGTAATGAGTTCTTCAGTAAAAACACAAGTAACATTCTCTTTATCTGATGATAATCTATGCATGAGCTGGAAAAAAAGTATATTTCAAGGAGAATTAAAAGCATAAGTATAATCTATCATTGGAATAGTACTGCTTACTGGATCACTTCGAAAGAAGACCAGGGAGGTACGTGTTAGTATAAACCACCTCTTTTTCCACGATGTCCATCCAATACCTGCATCAATGTTTAGTACGTCTATCATGTTAGGAGAAGGAATAATAACAGCAGCTTAGACCATCAAAGTTGCACGTATACATCGTAGAAACAATTGGACAATACAGCATTGAAATTCTGCTCTTCCGTTTCAAAAATGACTTCACATCCAGTAACTAAGTGGCGCAACTAACGAGAATGTTGAGTTAAGTTGCCCTTATATCTCAAAAGAATATACGAATAACCTCCAAATTACTTTTCGAAACCACATGATAGAAAGAAGAATGACACCCAACATTACTGCAAATCCCCAGCATGACAGCAAAAACTAGATGAGATTTTCTCCCTTGTATTCGTCCCCTTGAATTGTGACTTGCTATCCTTTAGTGGAAGCATATGGGTGAACATCATATAAATGTACCTTTGGACGACAAAAATAGTGGCCCGCTCTTAAAAACCTGCAAATATTTGACAATTTGACCAGGGAATAAGTACTTGCTTATATAGTAAGAAAGCAGGATTGTGATAGGACCGAAGCAAGTCATAGGAGAATTACTCAAGACACGAAACAAAGACATATGTAAAGTGCATTATGAACTGCCTAAGGTTGATTTGGTTAAGTTATGTTTGGGATAGGAATTCCATTTGCCCGTTCTCACAGTGCAGCATTGCTTCTGCATATCTAACTCCTATTTTACTAAGGAATAGGATGTCTAAGCTCTAAGCATAATAGTTTTTCATCAGTAACAGAGATGTAATTAAAGGAATACAGGCCTAGTAAATTAAGACAACAAAATTAGCAAAGAAGAAGTTGCTATAAATAATAAAATGTGAAGATATATCACGTAAGAAATAACAGCTTCATTGCTGACAGCAGAAACTAGATGAATCAAATCTCCTCTTCCCAGTGGTGGGACATCAAAATGTAAAACAGACAATGAAGCAGCTAATACAGCATTGTGATCCGGAATAAGCTATTCACCTTATTGCCTGTGCGAGAAATCGATTGATTCAGCGGCGGTCCAGGCGCAGGCATAGACGCAGGCGCAGGCGCAGCACAGACACAGGTGCATGCGCAGGCGCAGGCGTAGGCGCAGGAGCAGCCGGAGCAACACCGCTCTCTCCCTGAAAACCACGCGAGAAACCAAAGGAAAACAAAAAAAAATTCAAAACGTCACCCCGCTTCACCAACAACCTCGACCCCACGAAATCCACGACATCCGCTCAAACGGGCAAACAAAAACAGAGGCACCAAATCGAGCTCAGCTCATCGTCCCACACCCCGAGAAGCAGATCGGTCGGACGCGCGACGTACCTGAGAAGGTTCGCTGTTCCGAGTAGTCATGACATCGAAGGTGAGAGTCCGAGGGGGCGCGGCGCGATCCTCGCCGTCGAACGCCGCTCACCGGGGCGAGCCCTTCCTGCAACCAGCATCCGCGTCAGAGCTCAACAATGCAGGCCCCCTCCCCCGCGCGCCGGAGCGCTAAACCGGGACGTCGACGGCGATCAGAGGAAGCTAGAGGAAATGTCGACGGAATTCAGCGGCGTACCTTACCAGATGGCGATGATCGTCTTCGAAAGGCAACGAGATGCAGGTGCTGCGATGGAGGGGAGAGAGAGAAAGTGAAACGGAACAGAGAGAGAAAGGGTGGCGAGTTTCTCTCTCTTGATCGACCGGGGAATGTTTGGAGGAAGGAACGTTTGGTCAAGGACCCGAGCAATGAGCGCGGGGCCTACTAATGTGCGGACAGTTGTACACGTCAGGTTCTCTGCGAAACCAAGAGGGGTCGGAGACTGGAGAGAGGGGCATTCTTGGTATTTCACCTCATTACACTTCTCCCACATTCTTCCTCTCTTTCTCGGTTTTTTTTTTTCTAACCTCATTTCTCAATTAATTAAAATGTTTCGTGACATTCTTCATCATCTTATTTTGTGACAAATTTACTCAAGCCAATTTTTTTGCTATCAAAATTTTTAAATTAGTGTACTTTTGATAAATTTACCTTTCATTAATTTTCGTTAAATTTTACCGTTAAGTTGTTAAGTTAGATGACACGTGATAGTTGACGAGTGTAACATTTGAGGTTTTTACTCTTCCTTTGTCATAGGTGTCCAGTTTTGAATTTTCCGTGATATTAACTCAATTTAACGAAAACTAACGGAAGGTAAAATTATCATAAATATAATGATTTAAAATTTTTGGTGATTAAATTTATTATGGGTGTATTAATTTGAAGTTTTTTTTATGATACTAATCCTATAAAATTAGCATGGTACATTATTCTACTCCTTGAGGAAAGTGACAAAAATTTGTTGTTGAGCAGTAGTCAAATAAACACAACATAAGTTGACATCCATGCACTTTATAAAGGAAAATAAAACCGACTTTAGCAAGAATTCAATCTCCGATGCAAGTTTGCGAAATGGAAGTCAAATGTATCATTAGAGATATTCTACAAAGTATGAGTCGGATTTGGGAGTCATTTCATCCGCCATAATACTCGCGTACCCTCATTGATTCGAAAGATATGATGTCACATCGATATCATATCGGGGTTGATATTATGTTGCGGTGCTGTGAGGAAGTTCTCCGCTAATTATACGAGCTTTTCTAAGAACTATCCCAAAGAATATCAAATTGTTTGCATTTTCTAATGTATCGAGTTTCCTAGTGCTATTTGTAACGAGCACTTTTGCAAATTCAAATCAGTTCGTCTAAAACATACTTAAGGGGTGCTCGGAAAGAACTCGTTAACTTAAATGCAAATAATATCAAGGAAGGCTGCCATCGTTAGGCCATTGCATTAACGCGTGCGATTGCGCACAAAATCAATACGCTTGTAAATGGGTTCTTTGGACATTCCTAAGGGTCAAACCACTTAACTCTTACGGTTTGGACATGACGCTAATTTGGGCAACCATGCCACCAAACAGAAATTTAAATTAGAAGCGAACCCACTTCAACATATTGTACCGGGAAACCGCATTGATGGCTTGTAAATTTCAGCCCAATCTGCAATGTCCTCGCTAGATTTTTAACACGCTCGTTGTGATCCTCGAACCGCTCTCGAGTGCTTAATGCAGTTCTTGAAATCTTCGATTCGTTCATCTGGCGCCTCGATTTTTCACGATAGAGTCGAATCGGTCCTTCGGTGTTATTCGCGAGTTTTCGCAATTAAACTCTTGTTCAATCCAGTCCTCTCCATTTATGTTTCTTTTATTTGAATTGGTTTTTTTTAAAGCAAATTAAAGCCACAAAGGGCCCGGTGATGGAGGCTACGAATCAGCATATTTTGCATTGGCGAGTCCGACGTTGGTCTTTTGCTTTACGGGGAGAGCACGTTACGCTCCTACCCCAAACGCCCCGCAATCAATTTCTCCGCGGCGCGGCGTAGTGGATGGGTTGGCAGACGTCGATAACGTGAAGGAAAGGAGGTTGATTGGAGACCCCGACACGCACGGGTAAGTGGGCCCCATTTCATTTCCTAGGACCTACGAGGAACTGAGTTTATCTGAACTAATATTTGAGCAAGACATGAGCTTTTGCTTGCTCGATAGACCGGTGAAATGAATGAATCGGGATAAAAAATTATCCGAATTTAAATAGATTCCTTTAATTTGTTTTGACTCATTTAATGCGATATAAACCCGATGACTCATACCGATTCGATCCATACACAACTCATGCCCGACCCTATTCATATTTCTAAAGCACTTTCATATAAACTCATACTAAGCTGAGATTTGAATGCGGAGTGAGTGAGCGCAAGATCAATTGAGGGCGAAAGAAAATGAAGAAAGAATTGTAAAGAGGTGGATGGAGTCTAAGGAAATTGCAAACCTTTTTATAACTCATTTACAATCTGTTTAACACGTATGTTATGCTTAAACTTATTTATGATATATTTTTTTAACATAACTCAATAATATAATAATTTACTCGATTATATATGAATTAACAAACGAGTTTTATGACGCCTTACCAAATAAATAAATAAATAAATGAGTTTATGATTTATTTTGACAGGTCCAATGCTTAATATCACATTGCACCTCACGAAACATGGTCATGAAAGTCCCCGTGCAGATCTCGACCGATTCATCGACTTCATCTCGAAAGGTCGAGGAGAGGGAGAGGAATGAGAACCGTTCTAATGATTGACGGGGGATTGCATTAATGCAAGTATCTAGCGGAAAAGGAGGAAGCAAGCTCCCCGCACCTCGGTGCAATGTCCGACGGCACGTTATGCCTCTCCTAAATCGGGGATCTTAGCTATAGATAGTCAACTTTTAATTTTGTAGGGAAAAAAAAAGATATGCAATATAGAGTGTCGTTGAAAAAGATAGAGAGAAAAAAAAAGATATTTTTTCAATGTAAGTACCTTGGATAGTTTGAGTAATTTTGCGCGATAAAATAATAGGGATAAGTCTTGCTACCCCTCCCTCTTCTATTCGTCGCTATTTATCGCATTACAGATAAGGTTTTCCAAACGATGAAAAGAAGAAATCGAAATCAAAATGGAAAAACCAAAAGGAAAAAAAGGCAAAAGAAACGGGTTTAAATAATGCATTCAAATGCGGGTGAATTGGGTCGACCGAGTTATGTACAAGACAAATCAACCCACTCATTTGACACCTCAACGTGTGACCAAGCCTCGGCCCGAATCAATTGATATGTAAGGGTGATTGTTTGACTCCTTCCTAACACCTGGGATCTTAGGCTCCCAATCAACTTTAGAATGATCCCTCTTGTGCTTTGAAAATCTCTGAACGGGGAAGCACTACGGTCCTCTCCTAAAGTACAAATCCGCACGTCATTTT
This sequence comes from Psidium friedrichsthalianum, assembly GCA_019149425.1. NCBI lineage: Eukaryota > Viridiplantae > Streptophyta > Magnoliopsida > Myrtales > Myrtaceae > Psidium > Psidium friedrichsthalianum. The sequence goes on from JAGVVM010019754.1 coordinate 10,895, forward strand.
TTTTTTGTTAATGACCTGGTAACGCGTGTGTATGGAATGACCAAGCGCTCCTTTACCAAAGGTTTTAAGGTTAGTTTCAGGGTACCCGGAAACTTACCATTTTTTTTTCATATTAATTAAGCAAAATGAGAATGAACGCAGAAATCGTTAAGGGTCTGCAAAAGTATATTGTTGAAATCGCGATATCTTGACAATCACTGAATTACTTAGAAAGCATCATCCCCAATAAATAGTAGCCCCAACAAGAGATCATAATGCAATATCAATAAAACAAGTCTAGCACGGTGTAAGCCTCATTGCAAATACAAATTTACTAGTTTATAATGTCTAGTGTTCAATTGTAAAAAAAAAAAAAAGAATGGTGAATAAAGACAATAATTGCATCATAATCATAGTCGACAATCCATAAAAAGGTGAACACGTAAATAAACAAACGATAAAAAGTTCAAAACACGTGCATAATATCTAAATATAGAACTTCAGTTCTCAATCATCTATGAAAAATTGCTTCTTTGTAAGATTTCTTTTTGGTGGTCCTCATTTTGGTTTGGTTCCCTCTAGGAAATCGGAACCAATGCGGGTTCCTGGAAAAAGGGAATCGGATCTTGTCTTCCTAGGATCGGAGCCGAACCGGAACCGCCAAAAAAGATGGAGAGAGTATGTAACTTGTAATTAGATAATAAAACTCGTGCTCAGCCATGAACTGGATACTTTGCATTAAATAATTATTAGGTGGGCTATTTTTATTTTATCGGATCAAATTCTTTGAATTAGGTCCAACACACGGCTCAAATTTGCTTATGGGCCGGGCCCGGGCCTTCTCTGCTCAGGCCCAGCTTTCACACGTTTTTTTCACGACGCCAACACGCAATTATTACCAACAAAATAAAATATTCTCCATAAATGCGAAGATAATTATTAAAACAATCAAATCCAGTTATCAGGTTGACCCCTCCTTTGCTTTTCCACTTCGTTTTCTTGCGGGTCGCGAACTTTTCCCCGTTCTTTCTCGGGAAAAACCGAAGCGAAAGGAAAAGTCCAGATACACTCAAGAGGGGAAAGAGAGCCCACGGAAATGCCGAAAGCTGATTGCGGTGGCTAAGAGAAGCACCAATTCGCTCGCGCCTCCACTTTAACCAAATACGGCAACCAGGGAACAAGCAACGCCAGAACTCACATGTCGATCACCGAAAAGAAACTGCCCACGGGCCTCGGCGAGGAGGACGAAGAGGAAGTAGACAGATCTCTCTCCGCGTTCTCGGAATCCGGGGGCGTGGATCGGTGAGATTTCAGTGTCTGGTGTGAATCGGGCTGCTTTACTCGGCTCGCGGAGAGAGAGAGAGAGAGAGAGAGAGAGAGAGAGAGAGAGAGAGAGGAGAGGGAGCTTTCGGTTGTGGAACTGATGGAGGAGGTGGAGAGCTCGGGCTCGAGTCCCCTGTCGGTCGGCGATCGGAAGGTGAAGAAGGAATCGGTTCGAGTGAAGAAAGCGACGTTGCAGGCCCTGCTCGAGCAGTTCCAGCGAGCTCTTGAGTCGCTCAACAACGGCGAGGTCGAGGAGGACAGTGACGAGGGTGTCGGTGTCGGCGATGGCGATGGCTCCGTCCCTGAAGTTGAGCCGGGTGGCGATGGCTTGGTGGCTCCGCGCGGTGATTGTGAAGCCGATGAGGTTAGTTGTGCCTGTGTTTGTTGCTGGTTAATCGTCCTGAATTTGGGTATACTTTTTGGATGGAATTTTTTGTTCTGGTTTTGGTCTTGCTTGGTCAATACATATGGTCAGGAAAAGGGATCGAAGTTCCCAGCTTTAGGAGTTAACGGATTTGTCTATTTTGGTTTTTTGTATTCATGCCTTTTTTAGGTTGTTCTAATGAGGAAATTGCCCGCTTCTGTTGTTATCTCGAAGAATTTGTTCCAGTTAAGGATGAGATTTATGAGGTTGGTGGAGAAACCTGGCAATGACAGCTCGATCGCTTATAAGTGTGTATAACTTTATAGTTGACGTGCTTATAAAATTTTGTTTTTGGGAATTGTAATTTTTGGGAATTTTTGGGGAATCGGTCCTTTTTCTAGGTATAAAGACCAGGAAAGCTGCACTTGTAAAGTTTTGTTTCTTTTCATTGAAAGGGAATCATGTACGATCCTAGCGATTTGTGTGCAAGTGTGTTGAGTTTGAGGTCAGAACACTTTAGGAGAATGAACTTGCATCTTAGACGCTGACTTTAAATTTGATGGATGGTCGTCTTGCATTTCCAAGTGTTACCTTTTTGTGGATTCTCAAATGCCTATCATACATATGAGATACTTTTTAAGAATTTATTCGGGATGGTCTGATCGGTTGGGTATCCCACTATTAGTGTTAGCCCCAGGTTTGTTTTGTCACATGCTTCATATTAAATTTAGGTCAAGTTGGAGATAATCTCTTTTAAAGGACAACGGAGATTAGCAGTTTCTTTCAGGCAGTTGATTCATTCTGAGTACAAAGGTTATGATTGTCGTTAGAGAGCCTTCACATATATTTCAAATGAAGGGCTTTCGCTTGGAGAGTAGTCTGTTTTATATTTGGATTTGATGATATCCATAGTAAATAAAACTTGGTTTTTATCACCATAAATCTTATCAGAGTACTACTTCATGCTTCTTCTAGTAAGCGGTCATGTCGTGGATCCTCACATTTCTAGGTTGAAGATGAAAGCCTAATTCTAAGGCTCTGTCTTCCAAATCAGGTATATCACATTGTACGTTTTTTTATCCGTGCGTATACACAAGATAAGTAGTAGCCTGGGAGGAACAGCACCTACTTATTGAATAAGACAAGCCCGCATCTGTTAAGGCTGGATACTCTCCGGATTTGATGGTCACTGTCCAAGTGTATGTCAATTTTCATCTTACAGGACTGATTTTGAAGGTTTTGGATGCATTTTCTGGTGTCTAAGTTAACACGACTTGCATGTAATATAACTAGAGGGCTGTAGTACATGTAGACTTGGGCATAGATTACTTCATTTTGGTCCTTTGTCTGTGTTCTTCTTCTGTTAAGGCAAGGCAGACATTGCTCTCAAGTCCTTTCCAGTTTGTCTGAGTTTTGTTACTTATTTACATCTTTGTCCCATGGATGTTGTCCTCAGTGATGCAGTCCAAAGATGTAGTTATGTGGGCCTCACAAGTTGAAATTTTGGCAAATAGTTTTGCTGTTGTTTAGTGGATCTTACTTCCTGATTATTTAACATCTTGCGAGATGATAGTCAAGGCGAAGGGATGTTAAATAATAATGAGGATGTTGTTGCAGTTATTGACTTTCTTGAGCAATATCACTAGGTGCCTTTTTTTGTTTAACTGATTTGAATCTTGCTTATAGACGAATATTTTTGTGTACAGAGTTGTACGCTGTGCACGATTGTAAGTCTCTTCTAGTTCTGAACTTAGCTAACATGTCTTTTTCTGACTTTTCCTGATTCAGCTGTGTCATCTTCTTAAATCTAGAGTTGAATGCCCAGACTTCCTCGAAAAGCTAGAATGCGCTCAAGTGTCAATTCCTCGTAATGCTGCTGGTATACAAGGTCAACGACTTATATGTTCTTTAGATTGCAATGATCTTTTACTCTGCGTTTTTTTCTTTTGGTGTCTGACAACCTATAGTTCACTCAATAATGAAAATTAGTATGTTAAACAACCTATTTCTTTCACCAAAGAAAATCATACGTGCAGATTGATAGCATATTTCCTGTGCAAACAGATGAAGGTGACGCCTGGGTTATGGTCAGTAAAGATTATCCATGGGAAGGTGAAAACATGGATCCTAGTGAACAGGATTATGTCGTTGTGAGACAAGACGATATCGTAGAAGGTATAGCATGCTTTGTGGCTGGCTGCCTCCTGTCCCTTGAACAGACAAAGGTATGCTGTACCTCTTGCAAATGCTTGAGACCAAAAGTTCTCAGGTTACCTCTCATTGGTGCAGACCATATAGAGTTCTCTCCTTTTTTGTGACCCATCAGCACCATGTTTTTCTTTCAAGTTATTGCCTTCAATGGCTGTCTCAGAGGAAAGAGGACGAAGGCCTTTTTCCATTAATTTAGTTTAGCTGATTGATGTCTTCTTCAGTTACATTGAGTATATAAGCGGTGGAATAGCACGTAATGCGATTCCATGTGATGGGAACAACTCTCGCAGGACCGAGCACGGCCTGTATTTGGATTTGATATCTTTGGTCCACGTCCATTTCCTTTTGGTTTTGTTGCTTTTTCTACAAGGCTTCTAATAATGGATAAATATCATGCTAAAGAATAAGCATGAATAGTGATTTATTCTCGTTGAAATTATTTCCTACCATGAGTTTCACTGCATGGTGTCTCTGTCTCTCTTGCAAATATTGGTGGTGAACCGATGATTGTGGATTATTATAAGTTCCATCAGTCCCTGCGGCCTTTGTGTATTATCTACACAAACAAAAGCCTTTAGATTGGGATGTTAAACAAAAAAAGTAAGAAAAGCATTTTTGATTGAGTGACATGAGAGCATGCATCTAAAAAATTTAACCACTGAGAACTACTTCAGTTTCAAAGTTGGTAGGGAAAACATTTTGGCTGGATCTTACTCTGTTCATAGATTTTGCACTCTTTGCTTGGGGATCATATTCTTCGTCTTTTATTCAATAGACTTGGTTAGATCAGAATATTATTCCCGTGAAGATTCAGTAATTACTTTTTTCCTTCAAAATCTGCTAATGTATTTTATTCCATCTTCTAGATAATGCTTTTTTCATCTAGTTGTGGCAAGTTCCATTTCCAGATTTTAAAGGAACGAATAATAATGGGTCCAATGTCATCTGTTGTGCATGGGCCATGACAGTTATTGCTGTTACTTTCATCGGATGCTTGTCTTGTTGCGTGAGATGCATTTGTTTGCCTCTTCTTCCTCTTGCACGTTTTAATCCTTTTGGGCTTAGCAGCTGGTGCTTTTCTATTTGCAGGAGTTGACTCCTAACCAACTCCAGGAAGGTCAGCTTGATTTTCCTGCCTCCTCTTTCATTAATATAATTTGAACTCGCTTTTAAAAATGCTTCCCGATTGCTGCTAACATGATATAGCTTCGTCAAGTTCGTTGAGAATGTAACTTCTACATTCAGGTCAAGTTTTTCCTAGATTCTGTGGTCATTAACTTTTGGAGTCCTGATAACCTTTGAATTTTCTTTCAGTTCTTTGCAAGACACTCTCGGTAAAGAAGAAAAAAGGAAAGCTTCGGAAGGCATGGGATGGGAGCAGAGTTATTTATAATGTAGCATCGTGGGGAGCAACTGCAGCTGGGTAGGTTTTCTAAGCTAAGGTTTTTGCCAGCTGGCATTCCTTATTCCATATCTTGAGTTAAAGATTGCGTTCTTCATGACTAATCACTATGTGATGCGTCCTGTCACTTGTCTAAATATATGCTCCGAACAGCTGCATCTTCTTCGTTACCGACGGTGATAACCACCAATTTCCTTTAACGATATTCTGATATCCACTTCTTTGTTGTCTGCAGGATATATCAGAATCCTGTTATTCTTCAGGCTGCCTCGAAAGCTTTCTGGGCATCTCGTGATGTTATCTCGAAGTTTCTCTGACGTGGATGCTCCAGGCGTTGGGGTTGTCGGTGCTTGTTGCTGCTGGTGTTCCGAATGTTTGTGCCATGGTGATGTCATTCTTTATTGCGTGAAGATCAGATCAATTGCATAACCTGATCTACTCTTTGTAAATATGGACTTTCTTATTGGAATTCAGGTTGATTAGTGAGATTATGTTGGTTTGTTGTGCTTGGATCTAGAATGCATCTACAGCGCAACCGTTCCAAGCAGGTCACATTTAGGTGCACGCATCAGTGTAAAAACCGTGATCTGTTAATGTTGTTTCTTCATCAAAAATGAAATCAAAGACAGAGATAAAAAATGAATAATGGCTGACATTTCCTTCTCCTGATAATGCTGTTTTAACTTGGGGTTTCATTTTTTCTGCACCAGTGAATAACAGATGTGGGGGTCCATATTTCATTCTGGTCTGTGTCATCGTAGTCACGACCTCCCCACATGCGGAGTCTAGGGGAGCGATGGAGGAGAACTTTAGCAGGAGCGTTGTCATCGAATGGGATAGGCAGAGCGTGAAATTTTTCCATTAATGTAGAAATAGAGGGGCCTCGACAGCTTAAGTTCTTCACCCGAAACGGGAACCAGTGAACCAAAAAGTCTTGTGCTGGCGTCAGCCTGAAGATGGATGCTCTGCCTGAAGATGGATGGTACGGCATTCGGTCAATTTGATCAAACTTGCGAGCAATCAACGGCGAGGCATGTACATGGATAGACCGACAAAGGAGAGAAGGAAGAAAATCCTCGGTTTGGAATTCCTCGTTTAACTGTACACACGTTCATTGTCCGAAACTTGAAGCTCGTGAGCAGGCGTAACTCATATCGCTACCCCTTTCTTTCCACTGAACAAGGAACTCCTGGGGTTTTGGCGGCCGCTTTGTTTTCCGAGCTCAAGCAAAGTAAAAATGCATTACGTAATGTTGAGGCATCATTTAACAGAGTCCATAAGAATCCGACCGAAAAAAAAAAAGAGAGTCCGTAGGAAGATAAACGAGAAATATAACTCCTCAAAACTAACCAAAGTTGCGATGGGAAGGACTAATGGCAATGAAAATCGAGCAACAGAGAATGGAATGGACCAGCCGCTTACTCTCATTTCTTGAAGTATCAAGCACTTCTAAAAAGAGAATCAACTCATCAGCCTTTTTTCTTTTTGACTGATTAAAAGCTCGACAATGCCGATTTCACTTGTCAAACAAACAAGGCAAAGATCTTCCAACAAAAAAATTCCAATTTGTTTCCCAAGTTATCCCACATTCTGATGAAGATTCAGCAGCACAATCAAAATCAGCTTATTGAAGATTTACCAAGAGGTGGGCGGCAAGACATCTGACTTCTGCGAAAATCAAGCATATAACGCGTCAACATTACACTCCCCAAGGAAAACTTTGATGCTTCTTGGCGACCCACAACTGCCCTCCGCAATGAGTGCTCTGTCGTTGGCAGCCATGTGAGCGATAATTTTGTAGATCATTTCAATCTGCAAGGCCAGAAAAAGGATTAGTCAAAACTCAATGGATGTGGGTCACTAATTTGTGCCCAGGGATCAGGCAGATTACATCTTCAGGAGCATGGCAACGTTCAGCAACTTCTTCAAGAGTCAATGGCTCAACGGGCTCCTTACAGCTGAAAAATGCAATGCCAAGACAAAATTAACAAAACTATCTGAATTTCAACAAAACAAAACAAAAAGAACCAGAACTGCATTTCAGAAGAGTCGATATTTTCCATCTCAGATGAGATTAGTAAGATACCTGGCCTCATTCAGTACAGACAGAACCCGTTTCTGAAGAGCTAATACTTCTGCTGCTGCCTTTTTCCCAGCTTCGACACCTAAGAATTTCAGTTGCACATAGGGGCAAAGAAAGGAGACACCTAGTTAGCTGTGTTGATTTGATTTCTTGACTCAAAGAGAGGCCAGACAATATTCTCAACAGCAATAAGCACTCAACATATAGCAACCATCTAATTTAAATAAGAATTAAAAGGTACACTATTTACCAGGTTGATGATAGGCATTAATATTAACTAGTGAGGCGTATATCCCAACTGCTCGCTCATACAATGCTATAAGAGCCCCCACTGATCTAGGGGTCACTTCTTGGACAGTGACAGTTATAGACTCACGATCATTGGCATACAGAGCAGATCTTGTTCCCTACAGAAGTTCATTACATCTAAAAGAGATCATTGCAGAAAACAACCGAGTGATTAGAAGTAAATCACCCACTGAACTCATGTCTCCTTTCCAAGAGAAGCGTGAGATCTTAAACTTCAGAAACAGTAAACATAGGAACTTCGACTATTGCTAGAATCTTCTTAAAGGTAAATATTAGTTGCTCTTGTTGTAACCTAACCTGAAGCATTCCAAACAGATAATCGCCACAGGTAACACCTGGTTCAAGCTCCCAATCATGACCAGGTGGTCTATCACGAAGCACTTCAATGAATGTTGCAAAGAAGTTGTGCACACCCTCTCTCAGCTGTTGTATGTAGCTATATGGAAATGAAACAATAACATGCATGAGGAATAATCACATCACTGGCATGTAAAGGTAATAGCTCCCTTTCTTTATCAAAAAATAACTTACGCATGCTGATCTGTGCTCCCTTTATTCCCATAAACAGTAAGCCCTTGATTGACCTGTGAAATGAACAAGTTGAGATTTAACATTTTGGAGAGTAGAGATGCAGGCAGAACCCCCTATTTTCACCAAAAAATACACAGGTACCCGATTGCCATCCAGGTCAAACTCTTTTCCTAGCGATTCCATCACTAGCTGCTGCAGATACCGACTAAATAACAGAAGGCTGTCTTTGTAAGGAAGAATGACCATGTCCTGACAGCAGCAATTTGAAAAGTTGAACACTTGTCAATGACCGCAAACTGAAAGGAGAAATACACCAATTCAGAAGACACTTAATAAAATATAATACCTTAGATCCTACACCATCAGAAGCCCAATACCAACATAAAGCAAGCAATGCGGCGGGGTTGTTCTTGACCTGGAAAAGAAACAAGTTATTTCACTGACATGGGACTACAGAAGGCAAGAAGAATCATCCTTTGATCAGCCTTTGATCAGTATCAGTAGAGAAGCCGCTCAAGACACTAGGAAAACTACGAGTACTTCTTATGTCCTAACTTCTTTTTTCTCTTTTTTGGATGATAGGGACTCCACTTTAGCTATATGGCTTTTGGTCACTAAAAGTTATTATATGCTTCATTTTAGAAGTAAAATTATCAACGAATCCAAACATCTGTGATTTAAGGATCAGTGTTCGGTACAACTGAATTCTCAAAATGAGCCATAGTCCCTTTCAAGTTAGAAGTTATGTCTTCTACCAACTTCATTTTTGCAAAGTCAAAGCTAATGCCAAAAATCAAACCCACATCTAAAACAGGAAAGGCAAGCTGAAACCCACAGCCACCCCAAACAGGCCTTGAGAGTTACGTTATGATCATTTGACGAAATTAGTACAGCGATAAGTTAGTCAACAAAGGATTTACATTCTAGGAAGCACAAACGGTGTGGATATGCTAAGTTATTACAGTCCTTACATGAATGTTTCTGTGGATCTTCTTCTGACACAACATACAAGCTAGCAATGTCTTGGACAAAACAGAGTTAACTCCCAGACATACATTTGACGTTATCCTTAAAGAGGATTTCATTTGCTGGCGGATTTAACACTGCAAGCAGGCAAAGGAATTACAATCTAGGAAATGCAAACAGTGTGGATATGCTATCAGTCCCCAAATGAACATATCTGTGGTTCTTCTTCAGACACAACCTACAACTAATGGATATTCTGGACAAGGAAATAGAATTATCTCCCAGACATGCATTGCAAGGTTATTCTGCATCCTCAACAAGGATTCAATTTGCTGGCGAAACTAAATACTACAAGCAGGGAACAAGAGAAGGCACATATCAAAGTGCATGAAGCCAAAAGGCTGTACTTTGATTCGCTGTAGTGTTCATCGGCAACTAGAGATGAACATGCCTTGAGGTTGATATTACAAATCAACTAAGCAACAACAATTGCAATTGCCAGTTGTGAGCTTAAATGGATCAAATGGATCCCCCGGATTTTATTTTACATCGAATTATACTGTATGACATCCTCTAGCACATATACTACAAAATCATCTTCACAGTGCATAATGACAGGATACAAGTAGCCATTCTGCTGCATATAAGATCACAAGTTACTCTTGCATACATCACAATGCATACTATCAGAGACTATCATTCAACTTATTAGCTGACATCCTTGAATGCCTGAATATCTATCTAAAATTTGGTTTGATAGCCAAGATCGATATTTCAACCATAATAAGTTTATTTTGGTGTCCCAGCTTCATATATCGTAAAATGTGCACATGCAGAATCCTGAGCACTACACACTGAGCAGGACTTTACACCATAAGTTGCCCTAATGATACTGAAACTAATTCCTCTCCTGGACTTTGATAACAATAGTACGTTCCAAAGAAATGCCAGATAACATTAACTGACAGCAATCTTACCACTTTCGTCCTACTCGCCTCATCCATCAAGGATGCACCAGCAAGCATTTCTCTGATATCGATCCCCTGAAGTTGGAGTCACTAATGAATATGCTCTTCAAGTCAAATCAGAAAATGTAAACCCAATGAGCTTAGAAGTTAGGCTTACGAACTTGAAGGGCTGCTGGAAGTAGACCAACTGCAGACATTACAGATGTTCTGCCACCCACCCAGTCAAACATTGGAAATCTGGCCAACCAGCCCTCAATCCGCGCAGTATTGTCCAACAATGAGTTCTCTTGGGTAATGGCAACACCCTGCATTCATGATGGGAAAAAAATAGATCAATGCAATATCTGACAAATTGGAGGTGCCAAAATTTCACTAAAGCAAGCAAACAAACATCAGAGCGACATAAATGAAGACATGCAGTTATCCAAGATTATGTTATACGTCACAAGCAATAACTTTTCCATGCAAGGCTAACAAACTGACTAAGCCTGATTAGCAATAATGACTCAAAAAAGCCACTAAACTGAATACTCCCAGTTGTAAAATAAATGCACCAAAATAGAGTCCAACCCAAGATATCTGGAAGCTTGTCCTCAAGAAAATGCTCAACCAGAAAAGAAATCGAGAAGGTGTTGGATTTAGTTGATGTGCAACAACAATAGAAAGGATAAGTCTGACATTCAATAATTTTTTATCCCTTGAGCATCATGAGAAGCTAATATTAGTTGGCAACTCTGCTCTAGTTTGTATCTTTAAAGAGCAGAGAACTAGATGAATTATCAATGAAACTTCTATAAGAAGAAAGAAAAAATAAAAAAAAAATAAAAAACTAAACTAACTGGGACCAAAACCTGTTTTGCAAAGTCCAATCCCGCTTCACGAAAGGCCTTCTGTACTTCCAATAAGCCATTTCTCGTTTCAGGAGTGCCACCACTCTGTAGGACGGGAAATGACAATGAATTACCATATATTCTTCTAATCTGCAAAAAGGAGAGATCACAAAGCAAAATATCATGCAGGCACCTTTGATATCACAATTACTAGGGTAGAAGCCAGCTCAGGCCCAAGCTGCGCAATTTGATGGTCAATTCCAGCCGGATCTGTGTTGTCAATGAATCTAATCTGCCAAAAGTAAAATTGAGATATCATTCAAACAGTCAAAAGTCAAAAAACTCGCTAACACAGGTTGTACCCAATGTGCCAAGACTCATAGCTGCACATTCCTCCATAGCTCGTGACTTCACTTAAATCTGATGGGCAAAAATCCAAAATCCACCAATGCTTTTTGAATACCTCCCACAGAATCAAAAGATGAGGAAAAGAAAAAAAAAAGGTAGATCCTTTTTCATTGTGCATAAGTGAATCAAGCAGCATCTACACTTGCTCCAGATAATGGAGGATAAATATGAGCAAGAAGAATACGGGGAGGGTAGTAGGATCATTCTCATATCTACAGCGATAAACTTACAACAAAAGGCATGAAATGGAATGACATCACAGCTAATACAAGTGGGAAGAATAACATTCAAGAGAACTGATCACCTCTTCTCAAGACTCGAGAAATATTTTTAACTGGTTGAAAAAGCAAGAAAGGACAAAGACAAACAAGTGACCACCGACTTATCTACAATGTCTGAAGATACCTTTAATGGAGGATTATCGGGAGCCAATGCCTCTGCAACGAACTGTGGCCCAAGAGCTGAACCTCCAATTCCAACTGAAAGTATTTGAGTAAAGCGATCCACAGGAGAAGTAGGAGGGGGCTTAACCTGCAAATTAAGCGTCAAACGTAATCAAGTCAATCAATCCGTCCGCGTCCAATGCAATCAGCTAAGCATACCATGAGAAAATCAATGATCAAAAACTGAATTTCATGCTGACATTTATCAGAAAACAGAACATAATAAAAGTACGGCATCTCAGAGGAGAAACTTTCCGTACACAGTCATTTCAAGTAACTAATTCGTAAATGAGCTCTCCATCTCTTTGACCAAAAACCGCTTCAATTTATCCTCAGCTCGCACTTTCTTGAGCGACTAAGACAATGCTGACATTTACGGGAAAGCTGACATGGCAAATATGGCAGCAAACCAATAGAAATGCTGGGAACTACAGTCTCTCTTACAACACGGCGAGCAACGAGCTGGAATTCCAGAACTGACCTTACCGCTGACCACGTCGGCAGCGAAATTGCAAACAGCATCGAGCGTGTTCTCAATCTGCGCCTTCAGGAACCTGGTCGGCGCAAGCTCCGACTTCCTCAACCAGTAGTGCCCGACCATGCGACCTTCGTCCGGATTCGCGATCGCGCCCTTCTCCAGCTCCTCCATCGCCTTAAACGCGGCCTGGAACCGGGGCTCCATCCCCTCCACGAACTCGTCCGTGAATCCTATCCTGCTCACGTCCAGATAAAGCCCTAGCTCCTTGTGCTGATACAGCCAGCCCACGTACCTACCCCACAGCGAGCGGGAATCCTTCACCAACCCCCGCTTCTCCTTCGCCGCAGCGCCGTCGGCCTTGGCCAAGTCCGACGAGATCTCCCGCGCGACCGAGCGAGTGAGCGACAGGGACTGCGCTCGATCGACGAGCTTGGAGCTGTTCGGGAAGGAGACCGCCTCTCTCCTGCCGAAGACCGACGGCTTCGCGGCCGGCGTCGTCGGCTTGAGAGACGGAGAAGACGAGCAGATGCCCGAGACGGAAGACGCCATTGGAGGCTCCAAGGTCGGAAGCTGATGAGAGTCAAATGAAGAAGCGAGCGACGCAACCGAGAGAGACGAAGGAGACAGTTTCGGGTATTTGTGTTATTTTGTCCGATCTGAGGGACCGGCGGGCGGTACGTTGTGCATCACCCGTGGATTGGTTGGTACTTATGCGGTTGCATATTTCATTGACCGATTTGCCCGTGGGGAATGTGGGTTAATTACGGATCCACCCCGCATCCGCTGGTTGGAATTAACCGGTCAAAATGTGCCGACGGCGCGAGACGTCCACCTCGCGGAGATGACATCAATCAAAACAGTGCAAGCCTAGCTGTACCGATTTCGCACACTTCCATTGTCGCTTTCGGACCGTAGTAAAATACAGAAAATTGACAACAGAAAATCAGAAAATGTGAATCCGTTTGTTTGAAAAACAGATGGGAAAAAATCACCAAAAATCCTAACCTATACCTGTTGTGACATATTTACCCCACCATTGCAGTTCTATGTAAATTTGCCATTAACAAGCTGACGTGGATTTGTAAGGACAAGTGGCTCTAATTTTGACGCCGCATTGGGAAAAAAAAAAAGCAAAAAATTGCACTATTCATTGCATTCTCTAGTACTTCGCATGGCGTTCATCATCTTCGATCAGCTCGCCAAACTCCTCCGAAACTTTTGCTTCACTGCCCACTGCTATCTGAATCTCCGACGGTGCTCGTCGTCATTAGCCCAACCATGCATGAGCTTCGAAGATCGAGGTTAGACCCTCAAGCCAAGTTTCGAACTCGAGCAGCCATGGCGGCTTCGAAGCTCGACCTTCAAGTTGCTTCGAAGCTTGGCCTTGGCCGCTTGCAACCACCCGCAAGCTGTCGAGGTCAGACCCTCAAACCAAACTTGAGCTAGAGCAGTCATGGCGGCCATGAGCTTCAAAACTTGGCCACGGTAGCTCGTGCCACCCACAAGATTCGAAGGACTAGTTGAGACAAGCCAAGCTTCGAGCTAGAGAGGCCATGGCGGCCGCTCAAGCTTGACCTTCTTGAAATTTCGTTTTTAGGACATCAAAGTAATGTTCTTCCTCGTGGAGAAGACGATAATCAGTGGAAAATTTCCTTTCCATTTTTCTCACTTCACCCTAATTTCTTTTTTTTTCTTCCTTATGACCTTGACCTTCTAAACTTGTGGGTAGTTACGAGCCGCTAAGGCCAAGCTTTGAGGCAGTTTGACCTTCAAAGCTAGCAAGTGGTCGCAAGCCGCCATGGCCAAACCTCAAAGCTCGTGACCTCCATGGTTGCCCTAGCTCAAAGCTTGGCTTGACGGTTTGACCTCAACCTTTGAAGCTCGCATGGGGTCACAAGCAGCCAAGGCCAAGCTTTGAAGCAACTTGAAGGTTGAGCTTCGAAGCTGCCATGACCGCTCGAGCTTGAAACTTAGCTTGAGGGTCTGATCTCAATCTTCGAAACTCATGGATGGTCAGGCTGATGACGACGAGCATCGTCGGAGATCTAGGTAGCAGTGGGTAGTGAAGCAAAAGTGTCGGAGGAGTTTGGTGAACTGATTGAAGATGATGCATGCCGTGAACAGTACATGCAAATTACCAGAGAAGGCTATGAACAATGCAGTTTTTTGCTTTTTTTTGTTTTTATTTTTTTTAATGTGGCATCAAATCAGAGCCACTTATCCCTACAAATCCATGTCAACTTGTTAACAGCGAATTTAGACGGAACTGCAATAGCGGGGTAAAAGTGTCATAATATGCAAAGTTTTGAGTTTTTTGTGTCGCAAAAGAATATTTGGGGTAAATGTGTTACAATAGGCATAGTTTGGGATTTTTGATTTTTTTTCCCCAAAAAAAGAATGATTATTATCTTCAAATAACCGGTTTGAACCGAAAACAAAAAATTATTTCAGGTGTTTAGATGACGAAAGACTAGTCAATTTATGAAAAATATTTTTCATGAATTGAAAACAATGAGTTTAGATCAGAAAAAAAATAATTTCTCCTACTTGGAAGCTACAAATATATCAAGACTAACAAAAAAGCAAAAAATATCGTGAATTTTCAGTAAAAAAACCGCGCCATAGTGTTGCTGCTTTCAACAGATATTTTTAATAATGTTGATCTATTTTCCAGTATTAATGACACATTTTCTAATTGGATTAATTTTTTTTAGGAGAAAAATGTGATTCATCCAAAGCCGAATCAAACAGGCCCATAATTTTCTAATCGACCTTGAATAAATGTTAAACCTATATATCCAAACCAAGTGTTCAATTCCCTGATTTCATGCGCATGAATGGAATCGTCACAAGTTGACCTTTAGAACCAATAATCGACACAAGACATATGATTTGAAGATTAGAGGGCAAAAGAGCTTCTGATGGATTTCAAGAGGCAACCAACTTTTAATGACTGATGCATACATGGTAGATTCCAATGTTTAAGGTCGTACCATCATTTACTCACTTATGTCTTGCACTTCGTGCCCTGCGCAGGTACCTACAAAATGATTCTGATTATCCGGTTTAATATTTCTTAATCGAACACATGTACACTTAATTACTCGTGACATTCTTTTTTTCGTTCACAAAATTTCAAATTTAAACGCGTCAAAGTTTGATCTAATTAACAATCTCTAGCTCCGAAAAAACAAAATCTCCGGCCCCCACCCTCTCTCCGTGACAAGCTCGGCTATGTCTATGGCGAAACATTTTTAGTTCCTGCACTTAGTAGAATAGGATAGATATTTTTGTGAACATATATATTTAAATGATGAGCAAAAGAGCATAAAGATATTACAAGTGTCGTAACTTTTTTTTTCGGTCAATTAAGTACATAAGTTATGTCATTCAAGTGATCGAATAAAAATTTATGCCACTCAAGTGAGTGTCGTATGAAAGTTATGAAACTGATGGTGTCTTTTTTTCTGAAGTAAAAGCTAATTCATCTATTTATTTTATTGCTTTCAAATGTTGTATGGTTTAAAGATTATGTTACCATTAGACATCTACACGTATTTTATCGTGTGGAATGTTCAGTATGTTAATAATTAAGAATTAACGATATTATCTACTTAATGATTTTATTCAAAGTACATGGCCTCTGAAACTCGTGAAACTTACAGATTCCGGGGCGATTCCAAGAGCCTATAGGAAATATTTCAAGTTGTACGGTCTACTATAAATTTACGTAATCAAGTATACGTTGTCACGTCAGCAAATCAAGTATAATATTTACAGGAGACGTCAACGAGTTTCTAATGGTTAACATTTCTAATGGGTCATACCACGTTTGCTTATAGATTCGCTAGTCATATTGCGCGTAACCCATAATAATTTTTCTTAGTTTTTTTTAATCTTGAAAATAAAGGTTCTTAAATTTTCCATATAATATTCTGGCATTGCCTTCTTTATAACGATTTAGCCAATAAAAAATGTAAATTACAAGGTAAACTAAGTTGACATTATATCGACCATGGAGCCATTTAAGATGTTCAAAAATGTAAAGTGGAAGTCTTTATCCTCACTAAGATAAATTGACATTTATGTCTCTGTATTATTTGGCAGCATAACAATGCATCCTTATGTTTGTCTTTGTAAATCTTGTGATGTGACATTGCCATGCTTGAAAGGAAAAATGGCATAAGTGACTTTTGAATATTCAATGTCGTCCTTGAACTTTTAATTTGTTCAATGTTGTCATTGAACTGTGATTCAATGTTAATGTGATCCCCAAATTTTCAAAGAATTTCATATATCTTAGGGCCTACATTAAACATTTACTAATAGTTCAGGAATCGCATTAAGCAAGTTAAAATTCAGGGCGACATTGCACATAGGCCTAAATCCAAGAACTACATTGCACAAATTAAAGGCTTAAAGGCGGCATTACACATCAAGTCGAAGTTCGAGATTATTTGTGTCATTATACCCATTTGAAAGGCCAGTTGTAGTGCTCCTAAATGATATACGATTAAGAAGGAAGAAGGATAAGTTGAGTCCGAGGCTCAGGAAAGTCAAACACATGCACGTTTGTCTAGCAAAGATGTACTAGATTATCACAGGTCTAGGTGAAGCTTAAGCGCCAACAAGGTCGAATGCTAATTGAGCTTGCTAAAGGGTGCTACAAAATGATAATCAATTTAACCATGGATTGCTACAGGACCACGACTTACAATGTCAAATACATAAATTTGCTACGCCATGGTCCTCGCCGCCATCATCGTTATAAGTGGCCTATGCACGAAATTTCGCTCGAGGAAAGGGAGAGATTAGACAAAGATTCAAATCCCTAATACAAGGGAGCGGCGCCATTTAAATATTTCTTTGAACTTCATGGATTTTAGAAAAAGGTCAACGACATGAATGGTCCTTTGAAATTTGGTTTCAGTGTCCTAGTGTCATTCCTGAATTTTTTAACTTCTTCAACGCGGTCCATGACTTCTGTACAGTTTATTTTAATCATCGGATTGTATGAAATGTTTAGTAACAGACGATATTGAACATTTTTATACCGTTTGAGGGCCAAATTGAACATTGGGTTAAAAATTTAAAGACCACATTGAATAAATTTAAAATTCAAAGACCACATTAAACATTGGCTCACAGTCTAAATTGAGCATTTATGTCATCCCTCGCGAGCTAATCTCTGCAATCAAGACGCTCATAAAGAAACAAGGAAATATTGATCTTTGCAACCAAGAGGGAAAATTAAGGAGCTTTCGTGCTGCGCATTCGGGTTTGTCAGCATTGCTTGTCCAATGCCGACCACTACTGCTTGTTTAGGAAGAGAAGAGAGAGATTATCGTGGCATAAACAGTGGAGGAAGAGAGGAAAAAAAATTATAACGATGCAATGGTCCTGACTTTGATCTAATGTGCATCGCTATTCTTGAACTTTGATCTAATGTGCATTGCTATTCTTGAACTTTAATCTAACGTGTAAATGATAACATTAAACATTTTCATATATTCACAAAATAAATTCGATATGCACAAAAAGTTTAGGGATAATATTGAGCATTTTCATAAAATCCAATTACTAAATTGGATATGCACCAAGAGTTCAGCAATCACATTGAACATTCAAAAGTCTAGAGACTAAACTCACCATTAAGCTAAAATTTAGGGGTCATATCGAATAGATTAAAAGGTTATGAATCACATTACACATTAGATCAAAATTCATGAATTATTATGTCATTTTTTCCCTAAATAAATGGACTCGGGACTATGGGACTGACTTTTTTTTTTTTTCCATTTTTATTCGTCATTCTAATTAAATGGTCCCGAATAGACTACGTGACGCGCGAAGCCAAAATTGGCGTAAAAATATTGACCGCCATTTCGTAATAGGGTGACAAACTCGAATTAGAAGCCACTCACAAAAAAAAAATCGAAATTGTTAAGATTCCGGTCGGACAGATTTTTCAATGCGGCGGTTCCTTCCAATTTTCCCTTCCACAATCTTAATTCCAAATCGAATTGCGGTGGACATATGACCACATCCATCGTGGCAACAAAAATCAAGAAATGACTATTTTTTTCCCCTCTTTCACGAACGATTTAAATAAATAAAAATAAAAAAAAGACAGAAAAATCTGCCTGGTCACGAAGATATATAAAACCATGTCTATAATTTCCGGTTAGACCACGGGGGGGGGGGTGTGGCGAGGCGATCGTTTGCGTTATCCCGCTATAACCGAAGCCACCTCCACCGCTTGGCCCACCGCACTCTGCGCGGAAACCCAAACACCACAGAACCACCCCCCGTCTTTCTTCTTCTAAGGCGTGTCGGTGAAAATGATGTGGGAAGACGCTTTTCCGCAGCACGACGGCGGCGAGCCCGAGCAAGAATCTCCCTTCCATTTCGACTTCTTCTCGCTCCTATCCAAACCCAAGGTACTGCGAGCTCCCGGACCTTGTTGATGGAGGAATTCTGTTGTTCCCAGTTTTTGTTTTAGGGTTCCTTCGTCGCCTTCGCTTGGTGATTCGGTACTCTTTTTTTTTTCGTGCAGGATTATTACAAGATTTTGGAGGTGGATTACGATGCCTCTGAGGAAGCGATTCGGTCTAATTACATCCGGCTTGCACTGGTCTGTGAATTTTTTTTTTTTGGTGGCTTTCGGCAATGTTTTGCTTGCTGTCCCGTTGCTATTGGTTCGCTGTTTGTTTGCTTCATTTCTGAATTTGGTGTTTTGATGGGTTTTTACTTATCCATCTATCATCAGCAACCTAAAGAGAGAATTTTTTTTTTTTTTGAGGCCACATGGCTATGATTCTTAGTTAAGGCCTTCCCAGTCACTATTGGCTCGTTGTTCGTTGCAATTCTCGTTTGTTGCGTTCGCAAGGATCATCTAGAGTTGCATTTGGATAGTTTGGATGAGGGGCTCGGTACCTTTGTTGTGTTCTCTTACTAGTTCTCTTCGTGGTGCAGAAATGGCATCCGGACAAACGAAAGGGTCAGGATGACGTGACTTCGAGGTTTCAAGAGATAAATGAAGCGTACCAGGGTCAGTTCGATTCTGTCTCCTCGCGTGTATCTCGTGGCATCTTATTTACACTGTAGTTCGTAAAACTTGTTCCTGTTGGTTGTCATCCTTTTCAGTGGTTCATGGTGCTATATACCTGCTTCAATATTTTGATTATCGAACTAATTAGGCAGTATCCCTACCTCCGGCCCGAAAGAAAAGAAGCTATTGGCCTGCCATGATTTTGGGTCTAATGCCGGGAGAATTTCTGGTTACAGTTGGGCTTGAATTAATCAGAGGGGTCAATGATCCTTGGTAGGATTGGCTGTAAGAGTAGTTGATTTCTACTTCTTGGAGATATCGTACTAATCCAGGGATTGCTGGAAATAGTCTGGAATACCGGAACTGAGCAGTCATGCAAAGTATGCGACTCGTGGCTAGGTTGGACTTAATTGATTGTTTTGGAAAGTAATCTCATATTTGATTGGAAGGCTTAGAAGAAGCTTGTGAGTCAAAAGAAAAATATGGGTCTAAGGAGAAATGGTTTGATTTGGTTGACTGGGTCGTCATGTCCATGAAACCAGAACTTGAAGTGATGTTTTCAAAGACATGGGTTTAGCATCAGCAGTTGGCGTGCTCAGCTCGATGCATTTTGACAGCTAGAGTGTCAATTTGTATCAATAATTGACTTTCAGCGACACTTCTACAGATCTTGACTATAATTAGATTTGGTCACTGGAAAGTTCAAAAAGGAGAAGCTTGGTTGTTTTTGGTACCATCGAGATTGTGGAATCAATTGGACTGATTATTGTTCAATAAATGTAGTACACGGTTGGTATTGAAACAATTGAAAACTATATCTACTTATGGATTTCAATGGTTTTAGGCACAGCCTCTTAATAGCGCAGAGTTCCATTTATTTGAATTGCATACAAACTGTAATATAAGAGCCTTTTGTATCTTTACTAACTTCAACTAAAAGTGACGTGCCTTTCAAGGGGAACTCTCCACTCTTTGTTGGATTTCTTTCTAACAAAGTAAGAGTTTGTCTTAATAGAATGCGTTAAACTGCTTTCATTCATCTGTCGGAGAACTAAGTTTGGTAAGCAGATGACCTAAGCACTGGGAGTGGATCTTTTCATGTAAATAAAAAGACCAGGTTCACATGGACTAATTCATATTTAGGTTTTGCATATTGGAAACTTTTTAATCATTATTATGAGAACTCTGAGTTGGGGGATCCTTTAAGAGTGAGCATAATCGGTAGGGAGAAAGATAAAGTTTGTTCCATTGGATTCTCGTTTGTTAATGTATATGACCTTGATTATGATTCCACGTGGTTGTTTATGATCTTATCCACGCTATAGTTGTTGAAACATGAAGATTCATAACCACAAGAATGTTTAAATTTGAGGAGTTCATTCAGAGTCTCTTTAACATGGAGCATTTCGCCGTCGTCTGGAATATCAAGGTTGGATGGCTGGCGGTATGATTGCTTATGTTTGATAGCAGCAGCAGCTGGATGTGGTTCTAAATGTTTTTTTCTTGAAATTTGCTTGACAGTTCTCAGCGATCCTGCCAAAAGAAGAGAATACGACACGAAAGGGATGCTACATGTTCATGATTACAATATAGTTGTAAGTTCTGGACTGGCATTCTTCATTGGGAACAGAGTAATGAGTTTGATAAACTTCCTCTGGATTAAATTGGCTGATACATCACTCTTCTACCCCATGCAGGAGTATCTTAACCGCTACAAAGGCCTTATATTGACATGTAATGGCTTGGGGATCCGGCAGTCAATTTGGTGAGCTAACTGCTTCCGTCTCTTGCGAATCACATCTTAGGAAGCCCTAGACGTGTGGCATGTATATGTTAGTAGCCACCAAGCTTTGGCATGAAAAGGCTCTGGGGATACTTTAGTATTCAGGAGTTCAAATCTTCTCAGCTTCTGGCCCCTGGGGATGCCAACCCTCCTGTTTTTGGAAGGGTAACAAATTTCTGATGTTTATACTGTGAATTTTTCGAATGAGTCATTTACGGCTGATCGAATGCGACTTTCGTACTCGAGGTGTGTGCTGAGAAGGGGTGGTAGTCCACCAACGAAATCCTGGAGTGACTTGACATTTTGCAAAGCACAGATTTCATTTTCTAGTCTGCATCTGTTGAAGTGAGAGCGAACTCGATATGGCTGCATCTGCACAATTGGCGATGGTTCAGTCATGTGGAGTGCAGGCTATTCCAATTATCCGTGCGCGCGTTGGCTATGTTAGATACATAGGTGGTAACTTGGATCAGTAGTGCCCCTACACTCTGGTTCCTGTGGATGCCTTCACTGATTTTAGTCAGCTCCAAAACCAGTCCTCAATTTCGATAGCTTGAGGCCTATTGTTGCAATTTATTGTGATGACAGAGAGATGGATTTCATTATAACCTCTAATTACTCGTCTTGATCTTGATCTTGTCTTATCTTGCTCTGGAAATACCCCTGCACTATGTTGTCCCTTGATCTTTGCTGTCTTTAAATCTACCCTCAACTTCGTTCACCTTCAAATGGCATAGATGATGACCAGAAAAGGGCAAAAGTTCACTGTGCTCGTGGAACTCTTTGTTGTCCCCCTTGACAACTTGCCGTAGTACTTTCCCTTAGAACTTCACCAACATGTCTCGTGCCATTTCGGCACGAGTCTAACGTAGCTCTCACTCTGGGAACAACAGCGGGAGTCGGATCACCAATTCATCGACACCAGGCTCCGCCCTGATTCTCAAGCGAAGAGGGCCCTCTCCTTGAAAATGGAGAAACGAGGATGCCATTCTACGGCATGATGATCGCATTCAACAGGTCGACCGATGGTTAGTTCAAACCCGGTCGGGTCATTATTGAGAGGTGTGCGAAGACGAGCATCCAATACAGAGCAGACAGCTGGATTAGCTAATTCATGGAGCAAAAGAAATTCTCCAGTCTGGAGAGTTTCATATGGGAAACGTGGGCTGCCATGAGGCTGTGCCACCGTAAGTCGTCTTTTCCGGTCAAATCCATCATCCCCGCGTTGAATGGAACGGTTATCTCGATGGCTTGAGTCGTCCGTACCTTCCTCTCTCTTCTGCCATGAAAGTAAATTAAAAAATTAGCTTGCTGAACCCGAAATCTAAACGCATTCCGGCATATGATGAGTGTACCATAAATTTGCGGTTTAGTCCGACTCGATTCGATCTTTGGATTCCTCCAACTTTCCGAATGAAGTTTTACTTGCTCTTCCCACCCAGGCGCCCTCCGATTCCATATCCACGAAGAATCATCGGGCGACGAGTGCCGCGAACGAACATTCCCTCGAGAATTAGGCCGCCCGATGATTTCCAAAGTTCTAGCAAGGCCCAGCATCAATCTCAGGGCCCAACATCTGACTTTTTTTTTCCCAAAAAGCCCTTAATCAAAATTTTGTCCAAAAAGTTATAAAAAAAAAAAAATCATAGCTCAAATCGTTGACCGAAAACAGTTGTTTTTGAAGAATAGTTGGAAACAAAAAGGAAAAAAAACAATATAAAGAAATCACCAAGACCATCCCCTGTGGCATGTGCCATCCGAATCCGAGCTGTCCACGGGCCCCACTCAGCTCCTGATCCAGAACAGCCGTCAAAAACCAAATCAACGGTCCGACGTCGTCCGTTTTCCTCGCCACAACCGTCAACTCCATCCGCTCGCACCGTACTGCCGTCCGCACCAAATCAGCCAAGCCCGCTTTCTTTAACACCACCGCACTCTCACTAATCCTCTCCCTCAACCCCTCTATCTGTTCTCAAATTAATCCACCCCCAAATCCTCCTCTCTACCTCTCTGGATCGATCGATTGATCGGAGCAACTCAGTGAGTTGGAGTGGCGATGGCGGTGCCGGAGAACCTGAGCAGGGACCAGTACGTGTACTTAGCGAAGCTCGCCGAGCAGGCCGAGCGGTACGAGGAGATGGTCCAGTTCATGCAGAAGCTGGTCATCGGCTCGACGCCGGCCGCCGAACTCACCGTCGAGGAGCGGAACCTCCTCTCCGTGGCCTACAAGAACGTGATCGGCTCGCTCCGGGCGGCCTGGCGCATCGTCTCCTCCATCGAGCAGAAGGAGGAGGGGCGGAAGAACGAGGACCACGTCGTGCTCGTCAAGGAGTACAGATCCAAGGTCGAGAACGAGCTTTCCGACGTCTGCGCCAGCATACTCAGCCTCCTCGACTCGAATCTGATTCCGTCGGCAGCCGCGAGCGAGTCCAAGGTGTTCTACCTGAAGATGAAGGGGGATTACCACCGGTACATGGCCGAGTTCAAGGCCGGCGACGAGAGGAAGGCCGCCGCTGAGGATACTATGATCGCTTACAAGGCGGCTCAGGTAAATTCTCTCGTTCTCTCTCCTAGGGTTTTCACCTATTATGTTCTTTAGTTTGGTTATACGAGAAAATAGAGGAGAATAGTGAACTACGGCTAGTTTTGGATTTTTGAGCGATTCGAGTTGTTAACTTGTCAGGTTGAGTTGACGATCTTTTAGGATTTCAGGGGAATTTAAAGATCTATTCAGGTTGTTTATTCATTATTAAAGGTTTTACGATTTCGAACTCTACTAGGTTGACGAACTGGTGTTTCGGATTTTGATCTCTGGATGGTTTGATTGAGAATTAGAAGTCGGCTCTAGTATACTATTTGACTGAAAGAATTTACTTATTTGCACAGTTGACTTAAAAAACACGTTTGCGACCCATCGTGCATGCAGGGAAATCTCATAGGCTCTATACAAAGAATAGAAACTTTTCGAGTGGATTGGCTCCTTAATTTTAGGGGAGCTGGCGCATCATATGAATCGTGACTTTAAGAGGCCTAATTTTATTTATTTTGAGATCCGAGTTTTGCTTTCGTGGTTCCCTTCAGGAGCTTCTGGTATAGTTGTCAAGTATGGGTGTTTTTTTTTTAATGGACACCAAGTAATTTAGGAAGATAAATTCGTATTTTCCTGACTATCTAGCTTACGAGAGGGCCAAGTGGATGCCTGGATCAAAATTATGGGGGAGCTTATTTTGAGATCACATTTTTGCTCTTTCTGATCTTAGTGAATGTTTCATGCATTGTTTATCTAGGGATAATCGTCAAGCAGATGGCTTCAACCATCGATAAGGCTGGTCTGGCACTAAAACTTCTCTCGTGTTCTATATAGGATCCTCAATCAGTCTGATAAAGCTTGCAGCAGGCCAAACAGGGCTAATCGTCCTTCTTTTTGTCTACTTAGATCTTAAATGCTTTTGTTTGCCTGTTCTAAATAGTTAGTTGAAAAGTTGTAGCTGATAAGTGTATTCCTTGCTCTATTGTCCTTTGGATAGCAGAGGGAAGTTTCGATCGACCCGGACGTTTGTTTTGTGTACATTTGGTTGACTCTTGCGAGAAGCTGATGGCGTCATCATTCTGTCCGGCCAAATTTTACTTAGGGAGCAACATACCCATTATAAGTTGCTCTGCTGTTGATTCTAGACCGCGCTTTGTGTTGCAATTTGGGCATTATAATTTTTGCCTCATTTATCATCCAGGTTTGGGCCTCTAAGATGCAATGCATATGGACACATCTTTCTCTTCTTCTTTTCCTGCTTCAGTTGTGGTTTAACTTTAGGCAAGGAGACATGGTTTATATTTCTAGTGCCTAAACTGATTTGCCTGTCATGGAGAAAATTTTCCAAGAGTCATACTTATTGGATATCAGTTGACCCAACTATTGTATAATTGGCCTGCTCATATGTTTTCTTTGTTCAGGCATTCGAGGAGGCAATTGCTGAGCTCGATACTTTGGGTGAAGAATCATACAAGGACAGCACTCTCATCATGCAGCTGCTAAGGGATAATCTCACCTCTGGACTTCTGATGTGCAGGTCAGAGTTCCAATTCTATTTTGCTCCTCACTGTTTGTGTAATCAGTTATAATTGTAAATTATCATTTGAATTTCTCTTATTATTTGGTTGTAAAAGGGAAAAGAAATCTGTTTTCAATGTTTTGAATCCTCTCTTTTGCGCTATGCTGGGGGTTGTCTGATTCACCTCGGGTGGCACATTACTGTACCCTGGGCTGCAGAGCACTCCTAGATGTGTTCATTTATGTAAACAGGGCCATTCTATGGATAATCACTTATCTCTCACAGAAACTTTTTCCGCAATAATGCTATGTATGCTGTTTTGCATTTGTTTATGGCACAACGACGATGAGTGCAGTTTTACATCTAGACCACGGTCTTTTCTTATCCTAGCTCCTTAAGCAAATCTTCTTTTTTCCTTTCTCTCTGGTCTTATTTCTGACATAATCCCTGGACAATTTGCTTCCTGAAGTGCTGTTCTGTCAAATGTTGCAGGACCAATTGGATGAGCCCTAGAAGATGTGTGTTAGCTCAACGGAAATTTGTGACTTTGTTCTGGGAGGAGGTGGGCTGTGAATGTCATTTGTCGGTACCGATTTAAAGCGTGCATCAGTGACATGTTCTCTTTATTTTTAGATTATTAAGTCATTTTCCTGTTTCCAAAATGAATTGGTGAACTCAACTTGGGTTTGTTAAGGTGCTTCTTACTACTTTAGTTGGTTTTCAATAGATTGAAAAGACCATCTCTATCTCTTACTGTCGTATTCGGAGTGCGATGAGTTCTCTTCCCCCAGGTCGAAGTTACGCAGGGCCAGCTCAAAGCCCTCAAACTAGGTTTACATTAGAAGACAGTTCTTTTGGACCCCGAATTGAATCAAGGGGAGATCGAATTATTTGCCACTTTCTATGTGACAGGCAAGCACTTGTCATGGGACGGTGTTTCAACCAAGACCATGCAGCGACTCGGTCAACACCAATATGTGATTTACCCGAATCAAAGCCTTGGTCCCGGATCGATCACTAGCTCACAATTCACACGAACGTGGCGACTCAACGAGATATTGAGAGAGAGACGGCAGAACCGAATGACAGGGATGTGCAGAAGGTGTTCTGTTATGGTGAACTTTGGTGTTTGAGGTAGATGGTTTTAAGTTCCAAGAAGCCCACTTGGACTGCAGCTGCAGCTGGTCACGTCGCTGGTCTACTGGGCCGGGAAACAGCCACGTCAGTTGCCTTGCTGGCTGCTTGATCAGCTGCTGGATCGAGTCTGCATGATGCGTGCATTGGCCGCTCGCTCATGTCACACGATGCATACATCGTGCATGGATTGATCATGCTGTTCATCTTGTATTGTTCTTGCATTGACCACCTGGCTACTTTGTATCGTGCATGGATCGAGCGCCCATCAAGCTTGCATCGAGCGCCCGTCAACTTTGTATCATCCGCAGATCTCAAGTTGATTCATTGATTCATGACACGGCTTGTGAATCGATCGTCTAGTCAAGCGGGATTGATAACAGTGGGTCCTTGCAGCGGACTGCAACTTAGTTTGTTGAATGCATCACCCATGGTCGGTCGCTGGTGTCACAGTCCATCCTCAGTCAAGGATTTTGCCGGACCGTGATACAAGCAGCCGAGAATGGCTTTCTGTTCGCAGACGAGGCAAGTTTCAGACCGCAACTAGAGTGACAAGGATGGGTTGTGGTGGTTGTCAGCTTCAAACATTCACTGTCTAGTTATGTTCGCTGATCGTCTCAACAACCTTAATTTCAATTTGGTAGAAATTGTTCCTGCTTTGTACGCTCTTTTCTAGTTAATCCGTGATAATACCTTCATTGATTTGGTGATTACTCTAGTTGATGCTCTCCGCATGCAAAGATGAAATAGAAAATAAAACGGCGAAACACCACGGGCGTGAACGACTATGGAAGTAATACCAAAATTGCAATAAGGCCAGCTATGTTAGGTAGCAATGCATGTTAATTCCATAGCTTGTACCACAAAGTCGATGCACAACTCATCGGATAGCAAAGGAATAGCAAGCTTGGAAAAGACATGCCCATAGTTTTTAAGAGAAAGTCAATAGAGAGAGAGCATAGACATGGAATATCGAAAGCAAACTGATGCAAGTCACGAGAGGGGGAGAGAGAGAGAGTATAGACATGGAATATCGAAAGCAAGCTGATGCAGCCCGAATGCTTCCCCCACCTGAAACTTAGTCTCTGGTGCTGTTCTTGATCCATTCCAGGTATTGAACATTGCCCCCCAGGACAGGCAAGCCAATCACTTCCGGAACACTGCAAAACATTGACATCGAGAAGATTACTATGAATCTTTCGCTCAGATTAGCCCTGCTTCATCAGTTTATAAGAGCGAAACTCTTAGTCCTCCCGAGAAAACTATACTTCTTTGCACCTCTTAGCATGCAAATGGGGGAGAAGGCAGGTGCTTGGATCTTACTCGTACTCATGGTTTGCCTTGACATGCTGGGTCAGAGGCTCTAGCAGTGATTCTCTCGTCTTGATTATAAGCAGTTCCTCCGAATCTGTCTCAATCTGCAAGTGGGTGGCAAAAACTAAGACAAGCTAAGACCGGGTCCTCCTAATTGAGCATGCGTTCACCACTTGTAAGAATCTCATCGACCAGCACATTTACAATTGCAACTTTTCTATTCGGCTATTGGACAAGTGTGACGACTTCTAACCTAGTATAAATGAAATAATTTTCAATGATTGGTCTTCACTTCCATACCTTTCCCTGCCAATGGTAAACTGATTCAATACCTGCATGAACGTGCAAAGTCAAGTCAAGCGTCCTAGCCAACAGCAAAAAAAGACCGAGCACAAGTTTGATGAGAGAAATGGCAACCTTTATCCAAAGCTCAAGGAAAACAAACCCAGATGAAAATTTAAAAGCATAATGGAGATGTCTAGCAAGAAGAAGAGGAATCGATGGGTACAATTCTAGACCAAACTGGATGTTTGTATGAGTTGCTTAGATTAGTAAATGGCCTGAACGGCAGAGTGATACATCATTTTTAACTATTTAGCATCAATGGTTAGTTCTGACTCACGAAACCAGGGTCTTATAGCTGCAGAGCATCTGAAATAGTTCACTTTCACAGCTTAAACCGCCTCAAAGAATGCCAAATGATCAAATTACTTGCATAATCTCAAACAGAGCAAATAGAATCAATACCCGGTACTATATTTACGCATGCTGCAAGCCTTTCTTTGATAATGCTCTCAGCCAACTTCTTTCCTGCACAAAATCACAAAAACGCAAATGCAGTTAGGAATTGCAAAGACTTGAAAACAGAGGAAGCTCGATGTCAGCGTTGAGAGGGTGGGAACCCATGAGCAAATTAAGAGACTGCAAAATTAACCAATCGATTCCAGATGTTAGGATTAAGCATGCATAATCATGTGGTGCCATATTCTGATTTCCTCTAGGCATTTTGTGTTTAGCGATGTCATGTTTTCGTGTCTTCCTGATTCCAAGCTCTAGTCTAAGACTTCCCTTGTTTTGCGAAAAATTAGTAATATTAAAAATATTTCGAGCATCATTCTAATCGGCGGTTCCCTATCCCGGAACAAATTCCCAAGTCCCAACCATGCAAAACCAAGAACTCGTAACCCTAAAAAGCAGCCAAATTCAAATGAATTTCTCCCAAATTATCGAAGGATCTACCTTACAGAAGCTAACATATATCTAAAGCGCAAAACTTCATCAATCCTCACTTAATCTCCAACGAAAACATCCAAATTTTACTCCAATTCCGAAGAGAAAAACACGCGAAACTAACCTGCTTCCTTGTTCGGAACCGTGACATAACGACGATACTCGGCACTGTGTTGCCACTTCCCTGACTTCCCTCCATCTTAGCCGAATGCAAACTTCTTAAGGGTGCTCGAAACTTCGATCTGCCACACCAGTTTCGCCTCCATCAATCTAACGCAAAAAATCGAGCGAACCGATGCCGAAAGCAACAGACCTAGAAAACCCTGACCTCAAGAGAGGAACGAAGGGAGAGACTGAACGCAACCCGTCCTGAGAGAAGAAGAGAACGAGAGGGCGGTGGAGAATCCCAAGCTGAGCACGCAAAACGCGCCGACAAAGGGCAGACCCCGTCGTGTAGCGGCGGTGGAGACGGCCGACGTCGCTCTGCAGCGGAGAGACGAAGTAGCCATCGCAGGGTGGCGACCGAGGTTGGGCTTTATAGGGTGTTCCGCGTTGTTGCGACGCCTGCGTAGGTTCGTTGCTTGATGCTGTCGGATGACAAGGTTCTTGAAGAAAGTTTTCATAGCCCTTGTGATCTGACGAGGTGTCTCAGAAATGATCACGAGCTCGAGTCATGTCGCGATCAATTTATTTCTTTGCAAATAATTGTCGTCTGGAAATGGATCATACCTAAAATGGGGATAATGACACAAATAATTTTTGAACTTTGATTCAATGTGTATTCCCCAAACTTTTAATTTGATAAATATGATCTCTAAACTTTTAATTTATTCAATATGGTTCATAAACTTTTGAAACATATTTAACTTGGTCACTGCATTAAGGGTTAATACCACGAAAAACCCCAAACTGGCATACCTGTGATAATTTTATTTCAAACTAATTTTTTGACCACAAAAAACCTCAAACTGTTATGCTTGTGACAAATTTACCCCAAACTGGTTCGCTTGTGACAAATTTATCCTCTGTTAGTTTTCATTAAATTTAACGTCAAATTATTGAGTTTGATGCATGTGGCAGTTTACGGGCATACTAGTTTGGGTTTTTTGCACTCTGTTTATCTTAGATATATCAATTTGTGATTTTTTGTGGTATTAATCCAATTTAACGAAGGGTAGATTTGTCACATGTGTCATAGTTTGGGATTTTTCGTGATAAAAAAAATTATTTTATGGTAAATTTGTCATAAATTTACCAGTTTAAGGTTTTTGGTGGTCAAAAAAATAGTTTGGGATAAATTTATCGCATGTGCACCAGTTTAAAGTTTTTTGTGGTAAAAAAAATAGTTTATGGTAAATTTATCACAAATGTACCAGTTTGGGATTTTTTACGGTATTAACTCTTTCATTAATTTACGTTCAGGAACGACTTTGAACATTTTCTTATAACTTATTGACTAAGTTGAACATATTTCAAAAGTTCATGAACTATATCGAACAAATAGAAAGTTCGTGGATCTTTGATAAGTCATTCGGGTTAAACGTCCCATGAGAAATGTGTAACGAAAACCTCGTATTCTCCTTCATATATGATTAACGGAATCTTCAATTGCAGTATTTTGATTGGCAGGTTACCCAGATATGGTGCATCTCTCGTATCTATATTCAATTAGGTTTACATTTGGGTGATGTTCAAAGTATATAATCATCAATCAGAGGTATGATTTCTTCCAATCTCTAGCCAAGGAAAATATAACCACATTGATAATTAGGGTCATCGATAGGCTTAAAAAGCACTTGACTACGAAATTCCGGCATCTCTTGAGCGCCCGGGTGTTCAATCAATTGGCCAATATGGACTGGTTGCTCAGCCCATGGCCCGAGAATTTGGCCTTTAACGGACCCCTGTCCGTGTGGTCGACCACCAAGGCTAGGGTGCTCGACCCAACTCCCTCGATACATGCACACTCCGTGGCCGCATTTTCGGATTTATCTTCGAACTCAGCTTCGATCCATTGCTCGAAATTTCGGCTAAAACTCGAGGCACATTGAACCTTTAGTACCGTCAAGATTAATGCTTACTCATATGAAGATCAAGGAGCCTTTTTGAGCAAGGGGCCATGTCAAATGATTATGAGCATGTAGCTTTTAATGGGCTTAGAGATCATGAGTCCAGTCCACCACTCGCACGCTCTTTTGCGCTCTAAGTTGGGAATGGTCAATGCTTTGCTCAACTAGAATTTGGTTGTGACAGTTGACCATCCAACTGGCCCATTGTCCAGCAGAAATTCACCAATGGCACTCGGGCTATTGGGGTTAAACTCAGAAGTGTAAAGGTTCAGTTCATCAGGAAAACCGGAGGAAAGAAAGCGAAGGATTGAAAATGATGAAGGAAATGAAGTGTGAGGGCAAAAAGTCGTCACGGTTATCTCTTCATCTCTTATTGCATCTCCTCGAGGATGCAGACCACAGCCAAAAGTATTCGCACATACCAAGTTTCCTCTAGCATTTTGATGATGATAGCTTCTTTCATTGAATTAGATGCTGGTGTGGTTTATACTCTCCATCGACAAGAAGGCATGGTCAGCCCTGGTGAGAGTGCCCCCATGAAGCTAAATGGCTTTTATGGTTTGAACATATATTTTATAGGTAGTTCGGGCTTAAGCTAAAGATAACTACCGAGTGGCATACATAATCTCTTTTTCTTGCAGTTAAGAATGGTAGCAGAGATGCATGAGGTGCTAATTACAATGAAATTATTTGGTGGATATAGCCATAATTTAATAATGAATCAAGATAAATCTTATGTTTCGATTTTTCTTTTTCGCCTTTACTCTATACTTCGTTGTAGCTGTGCACCTGATCATAAAATTAAGAGCCCCTAATGGCGAGTGCTTTTTTTTTAAAGGATCCCTTTCTTCTCATTTTCTAGATCAATCCAATCCCATCCCATCCCAGGTTAAACAACTCTTCAGCTGCCAAACCTTGAAGTGGGAACACAGAGAACTAGTGCGTGAGAAAGGAGTTTGGATTGGGACACAAAACTTTGACAAAGTAAACAGTAGTTGGGCCAAGTTAGGGCTGGGCAAAAAGTACAGTGGCGACAGATGAAGCTTAGATATACAGTTCATTGACCTCCTGGCGTCGTGCACCACACATGCTCACTAAATCAATCAACGCCCTTCTTGCGAAATTCCTCCAAATGGGTACTGGCACCAAGACAAATTAAGGGCGCATTTGACTAATCTAGCTCATTAGCAGACACTGCTCATATAAATAACACTCTAGGATGTGGACGATAGAAAGCTAAAACCTATTGAGCTGAGGAACTGCTCTCCACTCTTGAAACCCTAAAACGCCAAAAGAACCCAAACTATAAAAATTAGCGAATTCGATATGTGTTTAGCAAAGGCTGAATGAGGACGCGAATGTGACAAAGAAGGGTGTCTTTTGCCAGCTCAATCTGGTAAGTTGGAATATACTAGGATGTTTTCGACAAATGGGAGACCAGGGATTAGAAGACAGGCTCCTATAAAGCTACCAAGGGTGGCACCAAGTGTTGGGTACTTGTGGACCCAAGCTTGTTCCACGTGGGGATCGAATTTTTTTTTTTTGTTTGGGAACTTAATTGTGGGATTAATCTTCTTAATATAGTATGGTGGAGACACAGAAGATACGGCGGATGTTCGGGGCTGTGTGGAGATGGCGGACCACGGCGTTGACGGGGGTTTGCACATGCCGAGGTGACCAAAACGCTGCAAGCTCGATGAAGTGAGAGGAGAAACTCATGGTCTTTGCGAAAAAAGAAGACACATTTTATGTTATTAAACAAGTGATTGGGGGGGTTTTTTACTTTGTTCTTGCTACTCTGCTCGTCCCTCTTGATCTTCGTCAACGAACTAATGTCATCGTCGATGGTCTTGCATAGGAACAGGTGCTGTGGACCGTTAGTTTATGGAGTGGTGAATCTCTATGCAAAAGGGTGTCTCAATTGATGGGATGGAGATCTTACGCATGTAGGAGGGGTGGTTATTTTACTGTCGAATGGTGGATCTCCACAGTAGTTTAAATTTTGATTTTGACGAGTTGGGTCTTGGGGACATTGAGAGAGAGTGAGCTTGCTTTCAAATAGAGCTGCCTTGTGCTTGTGCATCCTCCCGATGTAGATGTAGAGATTCGATTTTCGTTAGATTTTGGGAAGGAAATTGTCTCCCCCGCACGGTGTCAACGTTTGTGTTCCCGCTAAAATTACAATCACAGATGCATTCCCTCGTTGAATTTCGGCGACGGCTTTGTTCACATTGAGTTGGTGGTTTTGGATGAATGAGACCCCCAGTGAATATGCTAATGGGCACAAAGGATCTCGTCCATAATTTTTGACAAGGTGTTTAGAAGAGTTTGTAGAATGGATATGATAAGTTGAGAACTTATGAATACAAGACATAAGCCCCTCTACCGTACACCTTACCCTACATAATTGTAGACCG
The DNA here is from genome assembly GCA_019149425.1 of Psidium friedrichsthalianum. Lineage (NCBI taxonomy): Eukaryota > Viridiplantae > Streptophyta > Magnoliopsida > Myrtales > Myrtaceae > Psidium > Psidium friedrichsthalianum. Next base: position 44,237 of record JAGVVM010019754.1, read on the forward strand.
TGCCCGACACAGTCTTTAAACCAATATATGTACCTAAAAGGTATAAAGTCTGAAACATATTATACAATAGCTAATTCAGTTATAAACTTTTCAATCGTATCAACTTTGCCAGTATAGATTGTATAGTCCTTCCGTCCAGTTTTGATCGAAAATCACTGATGTAGATACTCATCGTTCTGCGTGGTACTATCGATGCTCATGCGGGCAATTTTTAGAGTTTATTTTTTCTTTTTCTTTTTTTCCTTTTTATGTCCTTTTCTTTCTTTCTTTTTTCAATCCTTATCGTTCCACTTATTGAACAAGATCCTTTGGTCGCTCCGCGACCTTTGGATGTCAAAGGTGTCTATGGGGTGATCTCGCAGTTCCTACCAGGTGGGGGTGATGGGGTCGGTCCCTAATTTTTTTTTTTCCCCTTTTCAGCATTTCACTCAAGGGTTGAAAGGAGATGATACATCAAGCTGCTCGCAAGGGCCAACTTAATCCTTTTTCCCAAGAACCCTGACGAGGGAACCCTAAAAGAACTGTAGGCACTAATCACCTAGGCTAGGGCGACCTTTGCCCTCGCTAGATCCAGGCAAGGGGTGTCTAGCTAGGGACCCTCACTTGTGGCCGTTTGTCAGCAAGCAAAAAATAAAAAATAAGGAAAAAATGAAAAAAAAGATTATAAAAAAATCAAGACAAATCAAAATCGTTTGAGAAAATTATCCACCTTAGCGCCGGTCATGCTCATGTAGGTGGGCTAGCATCCGCATCAAATATTTTCCAGCCAAAAGTGATCGAAAGAACCACATTGACAAGTCGTCAAAATTTCTACACTCAATCAGCACAATTGAAAGGTTTATAATCAAATTAGCTATTGTGCAATAGGTTTAGGACTTTTTGAACAATTATCCCATGTTATAGTTATTGATGATATATTTCTTTTCTACTTAAATCTATAGGTTGTATGTATGCATGTAGCAAGATGTTTATGTGTTGCGCCGATCTAAGTCGATATTTATTTTGTTACTTATAAGCTGGTGTCGGCGTGAATTTTTGCAAGAGAAATATAATTACAGATGCAGAACATTAAACTAAACTGAAAATGTAGTGGCATAAATTTTATATTAGCGTTTATGTAGATTTTTATTTAAAGTAGATCCGAACCCCATCATGTAGGTTTATGCTCTTATTAGAAAAGAATATTCAGGCAATGTTTTTTTAGCACATATACTAACTATATGAATCAATAAGAAACATGAAGTTCTCCTCCATTTTGTCGAAATCTTCGTCCTCGTGCCACGGCTCGGTGTGGAGAAGGCAAGCAAGCTATTGCGTTGAATATTGTCGAGAGTAAAATGGTTTAAGAGATCCGTGTAGCTAATGAGTTTCGGGCTGGAAGGATGTGGTCCTTCAGGTTCTGAAAATTCAAAACGAATGACTGCCCTAAAATCTGCATGCCCTCGATTTGTGAACGCCTCTCAATTCCCCACATAACTAAGGAAGAAAAGTTAGAACTTCCACGCGATTAGGCACTCGTTCAACATTCTTCTTTTTTTTTTTTTCTCTGTGGTCAAGAATATCAACTAGATTCCACGGTAAGAACGCCGCTTCAAAAGGCAAAGAACTTTAGAAAAAGAATGAAAAGTTAGGGCACCACTAAAGCAGCAAACGCGTTAGCGAGAGCACATAACCAGTGTCATGTTGGGGGAAAGAAGGGGTGGATCATGGTAGTCGAGCACCTTAGTAGCGTGGAATGCTTGAAGTCTCTATCTCATAACAAGCAATCAAAGTATTAATGTTATTAAAGTCGAATCAATAAGATATTGACATTAGATGGTAATGGAGTTGCCCCTCTCTTTAAACCTCAAGTTCAAGTTGTCCAGAGTACTATAGAAATAAAATCCTGAATGACACCGCATGGAACCCTAACCCGTTTACTATTTAGCTTGTGACGGTGATGGAACTATCGATGAAGGAATAAATAGGCATTAGCGTGCGTTTTGTTTTTTTAAAAATAAATGATTTTAGAAAAATATTTTTTTAAAAAAAATAACCGATGATGGCTCAAAAAATAAATAAAATTATTAATATTTTCATCATACAAGAAAATTTATAGAAATAAATTTTGGTACGATAATGACAAAATTCATTGAACTAAATTTTCAAACGATATAGGAAGATTATTTTCAGGAAACTATTTATCAAATCATTCGCTTCGTTATTTCGAAATAAATGCACCACGGAGGGGAGCAGATGTTAACCTATCTAAAATGGAGGGGATCTCTATCTGGTAAATAGCACTCATTCATAACAACTTGAAGACGTAACAAGAGAGACGAAATATCATTAGACACGTGGATACCAACAAAGCAATCGTGATAGTAAGAGGGTTCTAATTTCATGATGTTCCCTGTTGGATAACATCCTTCTAGTGCAACGTTGAAGCGATATATTTCAGCTATAAATGCTGCAAAGGGTCCTGAGTTGCTACTTTGCTGTAGGTGAATGTAGAAGGCTATAGGGAGGAGAATATTATGGATTGAGTAGGTCAGCGAATAAACGTAGGTGTGAACATACACCTGTCTTAGTGTTTTCTGCTAGAGAAATGCTAATATCAACTAACTCTGTTTCTCAAACACAATTGAATCGAAAGGGATTCGGGAAAAAAGACATACCACCAGGTTAGTCCCGTAAACCTAGTGTATGGAATCATTCACCAATAAGTGTCCTAACCTTGTTTATATTTAACCCACTGAGGTCATAAGCCTTTGCGATGAGGAGATTCACAATATTAGTCGTTTTTGGACACTTTTTGCCGAAAAAATTCTTATTTGGCAGTCCAGGCACATTGAGCGCACGACCGTCCTATGTGACACCCTGCCAAGTCAACGTGAGTTTGCCAGTGGAAAGATTGGTATAGAACAGCACTGTCACATAGGCATATGCCTAATTAGTCAAAAATGGCAGTCGTGCTAGGACGTTCAAATGCTGTACATGCCATACAATAGGTTTAAGATATGATTGGGCACAGAGTTCTATCTCACAGTGAAATATGATGAATCCGATAGCTCGACTACCAAATCATAATACACCACTTTGTTCCTATGGGATAATTCATCTATACCATGATACACACTAATAAATGAACGGGCCTGTGCTATAATTGTTTTAGAATCCAATGATTGCAAACGTCACTAATCTCATGCTAGTGTAACAAAGAATGCTATAACTCGTACACATGTTTAGCTGGAACAAGCCGGTTATAGACTAAACTAAGATATGATAATCTCTGATCCATCTTGGGTATCAGAGTCATCGACTTACTATACCCTCGACAAGCAAAACTCTCACAACACATGCTGATACGAGCATCATGTTTTACGTATAGTGTTTCTCTCACCAAACAAGAACAAGAAACAAGACAGCAACACGCAATGAAGTCACTTTAAAACACTAGCTATCATATCATCTGTAACTACTAATTAATTCTACGTGACCAGTATGTAATGCAAAGGATGAACCGCCCAATGACAATACGTGACCTTGAAGTACTGAAGTGAAATTTTATATCTCAGAGAGAGTAAGATCTGACGAAGACGAAGAGAGAAGAGAGGGTGTGCGACACAAAAGCCAAATAAACTGGGCATAAGCCCTCGCAGAGAACCTAAACCAGTGGGGACTGTCAGCAGTGAACAAAGAAGAAAGATTACAAAACAGGAAAGTGAGAGGATGAGTTAAAGCACATCGGTAGGGGTGTGAATGACACTCTGCGAGAGCTCGGATCCTCAAAACAGTAATAAACACGAAATGCTCTCTCTTTGGACCATGAGGCAGGAGGAGAATAAGTCTTCTTGGATAGAGCGACCAGTAAACAGACTAAAAGAAGACTAAATTTGAAATCAGACAACAGAGAAGAAAAAGAGTCAAGAA
>JAGVVM010019755.1:0-17429 GCA_019149425.1 Psidium friedrichsthalianum
GGCTTGTAATTATCTTTGCTCTGCTTTATCAGACCGGTGAAAACATAGAGCACTGAAGCCTACATAATACTGTATGATCAGCTTTAAAATCCAAGAAAATCAGTAGGCTAGCTTCACTATATAACAATGGTTAATTTATTCAACCATTTCCTCAAATCCAGATCTTCTGCTGGCTTTCTTTATCCTACATCACTACTACGGCTTCTCAGACACAATCCAAAAAACAATTACATCAGAAAGGCAATCCATAAACTGAACTGACATAAATTCTAACGTTATTTCAAATGGTTAACGCTACAGCAAGTAATTGGTGAAGTCCTGACCTCTTTTTGAGCTTCCAATACAGATGGTCCTGCAATCTACTTCCTTCCTGATGCAGTCCAGCCAGAAGAACATGACATAGTTTCTCCTAATAGAAAGACAAAGCTCACTCGGACATTAAAATAGGGACGCTAAAGGTCTCTGACCATCCAAGCACCGCGTGACCAACTTTGAGTATTGATATCACGGGGAGAAATCCACAATCTGCTAGCAGCAACTGTTTCCATTGGGAGGGACGCCATTACCATAGCATTTCTAGATGCATAAAGCAATTGACTGGGAATCCGAGGCACCTAAGTATCAACAGAACAATCTAAACCCAGAAAGTCAAAAGATCTCCCACATCAGCCAGAGATATCGAATTTCAAGACACTTTCAGTCAAACCTCTTTTAAAAAAAAGCATTTTTGCCAAAATGGCTATAAAAGTGGATTCATTCTCTGTAAAACGAACTTAGGCACGTTTTCCCTACTGGTGTCTATTTCGTCAGATACGATTCTCACTCAAGAACCCAAAAGAACAAGGAACTTATGGTCACATTTTCAACTCATGAAATGAAACATGTTCACAACAGGTGTGGAGAACAGGTCATTATAGAAATAAAGCAAAAATGGGAACCTGAAATTCTCTGTAGTGTCCTCCTTGAAGCATCCATTCTGTATGGAACAGAAACCAATCCGGAATACGCGCTCTCTTACTCCTGCGATATCATCTATTCTACATAAGACCAGAAACGTCCATAATTGTTAAATTTTAGAGTTTAAATGGAGATATCACCGCTAGTGAAGATTAAAGACATGGAAAATGAATAAAAGAAATTCCTAACCCGTGAAACACACAAATTAGGTAATTAAGTCATCGACCCAAATGTGAATGTACATACCGCATGAGGTAAGACAAGGTCATAATGGTAAATTTTTCTCTTTCGAAATTCCAAACCTAAATGGACAGCTCGGATTTGTATCTCAGTCTATATTATAAAAATCGAAAGCGTTACCGTGTTCTACCCAATTTAATGTAAGATAAGGCAAAGGATAAGATCGTCATAGATAGACACGGGAGATTTAAGATGTACCTTCTTTTTTTTTGTCGTACTCAATTGTAAGGAAGGAAATCCAAACACGTGCACTGAACCTGAACTCATGTCAAATATAGGGCAAGCTAAAATGCTAATTATCAAACGCAATATGAACTTATGTGTGTGTGTGTGTTAATCTATTTATTTGTTTATTTATGTAAATGCGCTGAAAATCGGAGTAGTACGAAACAGAATATACATTGCGCAATTGTGCGTTGTGCCTATCTCTGCATGCGGTCTCTGAGAGCGAGAGAAAGCTCATCCCATTTCGTGCTCCGACCCGATTAGTGCAAAACAGAGCTATCGTCGTGCATTCTCCATTTCTTTCTCGACGGGACCTTCTCTTCCTCTTGTGCTTCCATGGCAGTTCAGGATGTGATCTTCCTTTTTCGAGCTTCGGGTCTTGAGGACCTTTATCATTCTTTCTCGGCTCGGGGCGTTCGTTTTTGCAGAAATGGTTTTTTGGTAGCGATTGATTCGGATTTTGTGAGTTTGATCAGGATGATTCTGTTTCAAGGTATCACCTTCCATGATTTAGAGGCCGCCATTAAAAGTCGGGCCCTGTGATGGCAGAGAGGGAGAGGGGACAGCAAGTCAGCAACCCAACGCAGCACAAAACTCTACAAAAGAACTCGACCACACGTTCGCATGTAAAACGGAGATTTTAGACAAATCATATTGAAGGCCTGACAAAAACATGCCTGTGTAAGCCCGTACGTTAAATACACAAGACACACAAATCAACAAACATATCAAACCGTTTAGTAAGCCATTCTAAGCAAAACGTTCGAAACAACTCACGGTAGAAAGTATCACGCATGATCGCGATTCTTTTAAAATAAAATCAACGACGGGTGAATAAGGTCTCTATCAAATGTTCTTAGTTGCATAGTGTGTTATGAAGGCAAATAGGCTATCTGAACTCATTTGGTAACTAAATTACTTCCTGCTCTGGCTCTTAAACGTGTAAGCCCATACGTTAAATACACAGGACACACTAACCAACAAACATGTCAAACCAGCACGTAAGCCCCACTATGATTTTAGACAAATCATATTGAAGGCATGAATAAACATGCATGTGTAAGCCCATGTGTTAAATACACCGGACACACAAATCAACAAATATATCAAACCGTTTCGTCTTGAAGTAATCCGTTCGAAGCAAAACATTCGAAACAACTCATGGTAAAAAGTATCACGCATAATTGCGATTCTTTTAAAATAAAATCGATGACGGGTGAATAAGGTCTCTATCAAATGTTCTTAGTTGCATAGTGTGTTATGAAGGCGAATAAACTATGTGAACTCATTTAGTAACTAAATTACTTCCTGCTCTGGCTCCTAAACATGATGTTAAGGTGAAAAAGGTTCTAACCTTGCCATTCGCTATCAGAAATGCAAGGAGCCTCGTCAGGAATAGGGCTTTAAAAGTTCCCTGGGCACATCTGATTTGGTATGAAACAAGTATTCCAAGGGCATAGTTCTATTGGCCAGCTCATGATTAGAAACAAGTTAGCTCCAAAATGGGAGGTTTAATGGAACTTGTCTTGGTGCAAAATGCGTGATCTGCAAAGTATGCCAGGAATACAGTCATCAATTTCCTCAACTAGTCGTGGCGGCAACTAGTCACATGTAAACCCAACGAATTACACGTATTTAGTGCCCGCACCTCATTCATCCATTAACTGTGGACTGGAGTAAGATGGATGTTAAGGCAAGTGGAAATGCCAATACTCTTAGCTATTACAGTCGATCTACGATGTGAAAAATAACCGTTGTTCGGATTAAATAAAGTTTCAAGGTGGAGATTCAGTTTTGATAATAATAATAAAATGTTGACCAAATCAAGTTTTTGTAGAGACATGTGATTAATCTGCACCAAAATTGTGTTCAGATTAAATAAAAAAAACGTTGTCTAAGAGACATTTCAAGGAACGGTTACGTGTGCCCCTGAGAACAATGAACCTCCAGGCCGCGAAGCCCTAGTCGGTTGCTAGCGAGGGTCGCCATCCCTTGCCTGTGACCAACAAAAGTTCAATAGGTTTAGGGTTTTTTGGATAATTTTCCCCATTATCCGTTAATGCCTCATTATCAGTCAGTTGTGTATTGAAAGGAAAAATGAACTCGATCATCTTGAGATCAATTGAACTGTCTAATTGCATGGTACTAGCGAAAGGGTGCATTGGCTCGCTTAGTTTTGGAAGCACATTAAGACGAGCCACGAATCCCCGTCAAAATTCACTTTACCCAGCAATTTAGACATTGCTGCTTTTGGTATTCAATTAGAGTTTCTTTCTAGCCTCCGAAAGTACAAGTGCCATGGGAAGTGGAAAAAGTTGATCCTCTTTGCTATTTTCATATACGATCAAGTTCTCTCAAGCCAAATGTGGCATTTGCTATTCCAACAAATTCGAACCCATTGAAGTGGATCTTCAGCAATATGTTGGGGCGAATGCAAGAAGTTTACGATTAAATTGGTAAAAAAGAAAAAGATTTAGGATTTAATTGACACAAATGCAATAGATTTATTACCTTTTTTTGGTAATTCTCCTAAATTTCTTATTGAGTTATAAGGTGTACAAAAGATGTGTTTTTGCGGCTTCTTGACCCCCAAAAGTCAGCCTTGATAATCCAGTTGACCATTCACTTCAATCCTTGGATCAACTTGCTCATTGTTCACATGAGTTGCTCACACTTGCTTGGTAGGTCTACACACCATTTTAATGGCGATTCGCTTTGTTATTTGAGACTCCTCGACGAAGATATACTTGACAGTCCACCCGTGAATCATTGCATATTAATTCCTTATGACGTTTAGGGATGGTGATCCCGCTTTGATCGTCAACATCTATTAATAGTATCTCTTGTTTATGTTTTAACAGATTTTTCTTACGAGTTTATCTTGTGCATAGTGAAATGAATAATTCAATGTACTGCTCCAAAATACGTGGGTTCCATTAAAGTTTAATAGGAGGATTGTCGTATTAAACAACTATGTCTATCATGGGAGACTAAGTGGAAGTGTGACATTACGAAAGAAAGAAGGGAGGGGGGGCCAAGGACCGCCTACCCACTTTGCGGAGTCGTGGATGGAAATCGTGTAGCTGGTAAAGATGACCTAAATGATTCGAGAGATTTTGGATGGGAAATCATCGAGTCAAGAGTCAAATCGAGACATGAAACCAGATCGTAAGAAAGAAACCGATAAAGAAAGCCGATTTCATGGATAATGATGATGAGGGTTACAACGAATATCATGTTAACATTAACTTAGGAAACTTTAAAACAAAAATGATATAATTAGAATTTAAAAAAAAAACCAAAAAGAGAGGAACAAAATGGGCGGAGCTTGCAAGAAACATCCTACTTACAATAAGAATGATCAATCCCTTTCAAGTTGGAATCTTATGCATCAACCTTCAAATTAGACTCTTCGAAAGACACTATTATATATATTTCACTGGCAAAAGTGAACACATATTGCGCATACTTATGCTGCGTATGGTAACGTTTCAATTCCCGAAACAACTTTTGAACAGAAACAATTTTTTCTGTTTCTGTTCCCGGCAACAATTTCTGGAAACAGAAACGCGTTTAGTAACTACATAAAATTTCTGTTCTCAGAACAAAAAAGGAACAGAAACGCATTTGGTAACTGCAAAAAATTATGTTCCTAATTTTTCATTATGGACAAGATCAACTATAAAAAAAAATGAAAGAGAAGATGAATTGGAATTGATCAACTATAAAAAGTGTATTTGGATGCAACTTTGACGTAAATACCGTTTGGTAAAAAATACCCTTTGTAAATGATTCAATTTCTCAATTAATTTTTGTTAATTCGAATATTTTTATTATTTAATTTCTTTATTTATTTTTTAAAATTTTTACTTATTCTTATTATTTCGATTTTTAATTTTTTTATTTTATTTTAAATAATTTATTTTTTAGAAAAAAATATTTTTTATTTTTAATTATTTTTATTAATTAATTTAATTATTTTTTATTATTTTTATTATTTTCTAATTTTTATTATTTTATTTTATTTTTGAAAAAAAAATTATTTTTATTTTTTTAATTATTTTTAGTTTTATTATTTTTATTTTTAATTATTTTAATTTATTTTTTATTTTTTTAAAAAAAATTGTTTTTATTTTTTTATTTTTAATTATTTTATTTTTAATTGCTTTCAAGAAAGTATTCCCAATTATTTCTAAAAAATGTTCTAAATGTGTTTCTAAAAAGTGTTCCGGGAACAAGCAAGTTTTTTTTGTTTCTCATTTTTGCTCCAAAAGTGTTTTTGTTTCTCAAAAGTGTTCCGAAACACTTTGGGATCACTTTTTTACCATACGCATTTCTATTCCTAAAGTATTCCGGGAACACTTTGGGAACTGAAATATTTTTTCTGGAGCGTTACCATACGCAGCCTTAATTACCATCGGCTTCGATTGGGTCAGTTTGGCTTTGACCGACTCTTTTTATCCATGTATCAACAGGGTGCGTACGTTTTATAAAGCGGACAAAGCGGGATCGATTGTCTAGGGCACTCTCCATCAGTTACCCCCTTCGGATGATTCTACCTCATTTAACTCCTGGCTTGAGTTCGGTTTTTGCTGTAAAATATCAAAGAAGAACGCTTCAGCTCTCGTCAGTTCATCAGAGAAAATAGACATCTAACTGGCTCATCTTCCAAAAAAACTAAAAATACTTTTGCTCAGGATGGCGATATGATGGCCTAGGCCTCCTCCTCAAAGCATCTCATGCTATCCTCTGCCTATGTATGTCTAAATTGAGTCAAAATTCGGGTGGTTCGTCTTGGTTTATTCTAGGAGTCAAGATGGTGGTGATGGATTCGGCTTTTGTTAGCCCAACTAAGTGCTAAAAAACATAATCGTGAACAGGAAAATCACCAAAAACCATCAGAATTTGTTTGTGTCTTTGAAAATTTTGACTTCTCTTGCAATGGTACATGCTGGCGTTCAATGGTATGTTGTCTCGTTTGGTTGAATGGTTTAACCACATTTAGGTTGCTCATCTAGTTCGGTCTCCATTACATTTCAACATCATTGGCCCTAATTTAAACAGCATGAAGTAATACCTCTATGACGTGATCCCTCAGAAGTGGATTACAAAAGGTGGGTGGCTTGAAGATGTCGACGCAAAGGTTCGTTTCATCTGTGTTAGGATACTGTAGAAATATTAGGTAGCCTATTATGCAGACTAAGGTGGTAGAGTCTCGCAGAAATGACCGAAACAACAACAGACAGGTCTAAGAATTACCTCAATGATTTTCACTGTTTCTTTAGGCTTAGCTAACTTCTTCGTGTCTTCCTCCAGCACAAGGATTCTTGCTCAGTTGCTCGGCATATCCATCTCCCAACAAAAATTGCTAAGCACATAAAATTTTAGAATGATTTCAATTTGCCATTGCAAAACAGTGATGTTGAAATTAAGATAAATGAAATTCTTCAATCTACATTTGTACAGTGCTTCACTCAACAATCATACCCTGATTAAATCATCGCCAATCTTCACTAGGTATGGCAACACTACAGGAGGCCACTAGGGGATGTGTTAGATTTCAATCCAATGAGGAATGGAAATCATCTGAATTGAAATAGACCAACTTATAAACAGCATTTTATATTACCATAGTGATGCCTTCTATCATCAGTCTTTTGTCTGAGATTTGTTACCATATCGGTTCATTGAATTCCTTCCTCATAATCGAATAATATTTAAGGATAAAGATTAAGGAATGCAAAGAATTATTGATAGGCTAGATCTTATTCCCAATTTAAAGGAAAACTACCATGGATTCTTGAAAAAGAATAAAGGAAACAATCAAGGAGAACCCTCGTATCTAATTATTTTCCTTGCATATGTCACTTCCTTTCTTTATAGCCATTATGGATTTTAGAGGAAGTCCATTACTCATTGTGATTTGATAAAAAGTCCCATTTGCATTTTTATGTTGTATAGACACACTGATGCCTTCTATCGTGAATCTTTTATTTGAGATTTGTTAATATATCAGTCCGTTGAATTCCTTCCTCTTAATCAAATCATGTTTAAGGTTGAAGATTAAGGAATGCAAAGAATTATTAATGGGTTAGATCAAATTCCCAATTTAAAGAAAAATTACCATGGATTCTTGAAAAGGAATTAAGGAAACAATCAAGGACAACCGTCATATCTAATTATTTTCCCTATATATGTCATTTTCTTTCTCTAGAGCAATTATGGATTCTAGAAAAATCCATTACTCACAGTGATTATAATAACATTGGAAAAATTTTATGTAAGGCCTTGAAATGCACTTATTTTCTCAAATAAGTGCTTGAAAAGGATTTTGTTTGCATAGGGAAAGCGATGTTGAGGAAAGAGGCCGAATAAGAAAAAAAAACTTGTTAGGATGATTGAAGACGAAGGACGTTTTTCAACACCAGGACATTATGGGATTAGAAAGAGAACAAGCCGAGGTCTTCTTCTAAAACAGATGTAGACTGAAGACCACCTAGTGAAGTTCGCTACGGTCGATTGCAAACTGATCTTCAGTTTAAAGGCCAATAAAGAAAAATGAGGGTTCATGCAAACAAAGAGGATATCCTCAAGGATTGTGGCATGTACAGGAAGCTCTTCGGCAGTTTGATTGGAATCAATAATGGACTCAGCCCGAGATCTCACACACATTTGAACTACTTAGTAGATTCATGCAAGAATAGAGGAAAGCTCATACATAGGCCCTTCGCCCTCCCTAGCCAAACCTTCTCTTCTTTTAAGATGTTCCAATTCCTCGGATTTGAAATGCCCTTATTGTTTTAAGGATGTGCCTAACCAAGGCCATTCTCATCATTTACATTTTTTCCCTTCTATTCTTTTTATTTATCCTTTTTTCATTTTCTTTATTTTTTTTTATTTCGCCCCTCCTCCCTCCTCGAGCCATCGGCAAAGGTCACCGGATTTACGGGAGGGCCACCCTCGCTTGCCTATCCCAAGCAAGGGCAAGGGTTACCCATGCTAGATCCAGATGAGGAATCTCATATATCAATATACAAATACATTTACTAAATTAATATATATATATATATATATATATATATATATATATATTGCGTCTACATAAGAACAAATGAAATATAGCAAGCCAAAGCATCATTTCCTTATATATGTTGCTCAAAATGATTAAAGTCATGTGAGCATTAGAATCTTATATTATTATCACGTTAGCACAACACTTTTTTATGCTTGAATGTCCGCATAAATTTTTATTCTAAAAATAGACAACAAACCGCAGAAGGCACGGATATCATCAAGTATAGTATATAACTCGATTTTCTTAAACGTTGTCTGTTTTTTTTTTTTTTGGTCTTGAATGTATGGAAAAAGCACGATGACGTACACAGTACTTGTTCCATTTATTTTATGCTACTGGTGGATTGAACGCTTGGAAAAAAAAATTATTTTGTTTTTTAAAGCGCTGCATGTTATGTCGATGAAATTAGAGGGCCTTATGATCTTGCAAATGTGTCCTCCTTGCTTGGTATGTCAAGCGCTGCATCTTCCATCTCCAAGAATTGTAGGGACGACAAACTCTATTTTATGAGGTTCTTAGGATTATTGTTATGTGATTCATTTCATTGTTGGCCCATTGTTATTTTCTGCTTGGCTTATTGACCTACATGATATAGGGCTCTTATTGCAAATGATTTAAAGAAGAAGAAATTCTACAAGGAGGCCATCGGAGTTGAGGCCATGTCATCATTCGAAAGATTAGGTTTTGAGGAACTCTGGTCTAGCTACCAAATTAAATGGGATCCTCTCCCTTGGGGTGATGGTAATATGCTTTTAATTGATCGTAAAATGTCCTTCTCTCTATAAATAATGTGTCTAAAACTGTGAAGACAATTACTTATTCATCGCTCGCTTCAAAAAATGAATGGCTGACAAACAAGAGAAATCAGATAGTATCACTGATATTGTTAAGAAGTCAAACGCGTAATTGATGCTTTTAGTTCTACCCAAGCTATGCACATAAGGCACGAGAATGGAACATGAGAAAACAAGTGATATCGTGTTATGACGATGCCAAAAATATAAGTTAATAGGAAGAGAATAAATTACGTTGCTCTGCACATATTAAAACTCTGTGCTCAAGCGACACTATCAACGTATGTTGCGGCAACACTAGTCGTATGCTTCGTATAATGAAATTTTTTGCACATCAAATAAATGCCACACTAAAAAGACTCAATTTCTCTATCATTAGATGAAAAGCTAGAACAGCAGAATATCTATCTGGTACCCAAGTAACTAGGTCGACCGTCCTTAGGTGCAATGCACGAGATTGAATACATGCTATATATTTATTAGAAGCACAAAGCCTAGTTGTTATTCAAAAATAAATCAGAAGAAACCAATATGGAATCAATTAACAGGAATGGAAAAACAAATCATCCACTTCCTTTCCATGAAACCAATTCACGAAGCAACCACAACACGACAGCATCCTTACAAAATAAAATAAAAGTCCTAGAATGTCAAGAGATATAGATCCTCATCCTAATCATGAAATTGAGATGCCCTCGACGAACTTTTGCGTGTATATGTTAGCCCCAGAACCTCTCTCTCTCTAATCATGTCTCACTATTATAAACAGGAAAAAAAAAATCATCTCGATTGTAGAATATTAACAGCAGCTTTAGGTCATATGTTATGCCACATTCAAAGGACCAAACAATTGAGAATCTTGGTGATGGGTGCCTTTTTTTAAGTACGTTTCCAGTTAGACAAGCTCCAAAAAAGTCAAAATCTGATCGCTTTAACAATTTCGGAATATGATATAATGGAAGAATCGTGCAAGGGAGGAAGATTGGCAGATCTGGGATAGATTAATGTACATGTAAGAAGGATGATATTTATTAACGTAAATCCACAGATTAAACCTCCAAAATTCTCTTAGTTAAGCATGTCGCCCCACATGGGATATCGGTCGCTCATTCGGTGGCCCGTCTATCGCTAGAGCTTTCTCCTAAACTAGTTTGACCACGAATGATGGTATAATTGTGATCCATTATTATAATCCAGCTCTGATTATCATTCGGTCCAAATAACATGTACTTCTAATTTTCGCCAGCAAACTTGAACTGAATGATTGATGTTGATTTTGAAGTTTCGATCACTACAAAATATTTTCTTGGTATGGTGGCGTACTTTAAACTCATTAACGTGTTGAAGACGGATAACTATCTAGTTGTATCTGAGCTCCATCTCGTAAATTCAATCCTCTTGTAGGACTGCCTCTCGACAGTCAAAATTTCCGTCTAGAATTTGTGTCGCCTTATTTTATGTTAAGGTGTGATTCATACTCTCTACAACAGGAAAGCACATGGACCCTGTTCCGATTTAAGCTCCCTGGACACCATAGAACTTTTACGATTTAAACTCATATTTTTTCATTAGCAGTTTGGACTTGGGCTCATGAAAGCTGCTACTATATACACTCTTTTTTCTTTAATTGAGGGATGTAATGAGAGGTGCGATGTGCTAATTATAGTGAAATATCCTTTGCTGAACGTAGCCCTAGTTTAAAGATGAACCAGAATAAATTCTCATATCTCAATTTCTCTTTCTCGCTTTACATTTTACTTTGACAATTGTGCGTCGAATCCTAACATTTAATACATTTGACTCTACACTACACTCATAAAAAAAAATGGTCAAAGAATTATTTCTTATATGATGGATGTTAGGTTTGGAGAATGAATTTGTCCTCTAATAAAATGGTGTATGTAACAATGTATAAGAGAAATCTTTATATAGACTTGGAAGAAATGAAAAGTTTAGTACTCTTCCTATGTGGGACAAAAGGAAAAGAAGAAAAGCCTAATACATACAATATATCTAAAAATCCCCCTCTTCAAACTCAAGGTAGGTCAATCAATGAGAGTTTGGAAAGAAGAGCAGCAAATCGTTGTAATGTAATAAATTTAGCGAAGAAGTCAGCAAGCTACGCTGCGGAGGCCACAAAAGGGAGAGAAATGATGTGCGTTTGGAGCTGATGACGCGTGATGTGACAATCGATAACGATGTACTTGGTACGCTCATGAAAATTGGATTTGTAGCAATGTGAATAACACTCTTGTTGTCGTAATGAAGAGAAATGGGAGCAAATGAGGCAATACCCAAATTAGCAAGGAGATGACGAAGCCAAATAATCTTAACTGTAGTGTCAGCCATAGCTCGATACTCATACTCAGTAGAGAAGCGAGACACGATAGACTGCTTCTTGGCATGCCAAGAAATCAAAGAATCACCCAAAAGGACACAAAATCCTATGATGGATTTGCAATCAGTAACATCCGCCGCCCAATTAGCGTTGGATAAGCAAAAAGAGCAACAGAGGAAGTTGATTGGAGAAAAATAGAGCGTGTTAGAGTACAAAGATATCATACAATCTGAGGCATAGTAGCATAATGAACTGTACGAGAAGCCGCTACACACTGATTGACAAGATGAATAGGCTATGCGATATCAGGGCGAGTGGTCATAAAATAGACAAGACTGCCAACAAGAGCCCGATAGTGAGTGACATTAGACAAAGGCTCGCCATCATCCGGAATAAGCCATAAATGAAGTTCAATGAGAGTAGCCGCAATACAAATATCAAATAACTCAGCACTAGCGAGAATGTCAACAATGTACTTCTGCTGGAAGAGAAGAATACCACGTCGACTGTGAGCAACCTCAATATCGAGAAAATAATGTAAGAAACCCAAATTTTTCATAGCAAACTAACAGTGAAGATATTGCTTAGTATAAGCCATATGAGCATAGTCATCCTCGTAAATAATCATATCATCAACATAGAGTAGCAAAATAGTACAATCAGTAAGAGAAGTGTGAGTAAATATAGCATGATCATTCTTACTCTAAACAAAATCAGCTGACTGAGTAACATCTGCAAAACATTCAAACCAAGCTCAAGGAGCCTGTTTGAGACTATAAAGGGCTTGACGAAGATGACAAGCCTGACTAGGAGAATGAACAAGATCGACTAGGAGAATGAATAAGACCAAGAGCTGGCTGCATATAGAGTTCCTCCTAAAAGACCCCATGAAGAAAAGCATTCTTCTTATCAAGATGAAAGAGAAGCCAATTACTAACAGAGGCTATTGCAAGAAGAGTGCAAACATAAGCCATTTTGACGATAGGAGCAAAGGTCTTCTCATAATCAATCTCATACTCCTAATTAAAATCATGTGCAATGAGACATGTTTTATAGCGCTCAATACTATCATCAAAGTGAGTCTTGATTTTATAAATCCAACAACAAGATATCAAGGACTTTTCTTGTAGGAAAGGTACAAAATCCCATGTACCAGTGCGCTCAAGGCTTAGTTTTTATTAAGAATGGGTTTGAGGTTTTGGGCCAGACGAAGCCCTGGGCTGGCCATAGAAATGAAATAGGTTTGTTTTTTTTTTTTTTAAACGGGACTATTCAGGCTTATTTAGAAGCTCGGATCACTATTTTTTATACTATTATTACTATTTTAAAAAAGAATAGTTTCGGAATTTGTCCTTACTAGCTTTTTAACCAAGTATTACTTTGGAATATCTTTGTTCCACAATTTCATCATGTCATTTTGCACGTAGTAGTAGCTTTTCAGTCACTTCCTTTTCATGGAATATATTCCTCAAATCGAAGGCATTATTTTCAATCACTTATATTCCATGGAATAAATTCTTTGAATGAAAGGAATTACTCTCAATCAATTCCATTAAAACTACCAAGGACATGGTGGTAAAAGGTTGGAGCTCTAAATTTGTTTAATTTCATATTTCTATTTGAAGTCAATGGGGTTTTTATTTTTGTAGAATTGTACGAAAAGAGGAAGAGCGAACAATAATACACACCACCTCTCTTCGCATTATTCTATAAGTATTAAACCCAAAAATAAACTGCAATTCAAAGAAAAAACTTAGCTATAGGACTGAGATCGTAACTCCTACTTCCATCCTATCCTCACTTCCTAAACAGGCCACCTAGCTGATGACCTTTTCTAGCTATCGATGTGGGATAGCAAGGCTAACTATTTAGTGCCCACACTCATTCCTTTATGTCTCTCCAACGGCTAAAAATAGAAAAAGGTTAAATTAGGCTAGCTTGACATTATTTTCATAAATCTGGACCTAAATTTCGTAGATTTCATTTTTTCTTTTTAGGATGAGTGGAAAATTTTGTCTTTATAAGTTCTGAAGATCGAAGTACGAGCGCTTCATAAGAATTTTATTTGTTTGGATCTATTTGCTAGCTTTGACTCTAGGTGCTTTCTCCTAAAATTTGGGCAATCTGTTAGTCTTCGAAACTCCTCTCCCGTAGGTTCAACAGTGGGTTTACCTGATTTTATACTCAACTGATATCTGTTTGATGCTTCTCTCTCTCGATTTAGAGTTAGATCTAAATTTTGGAGCTTATCTATCCCGATCTAAAAATAGATCTAAGATTCACAAGGCTTTATTTGTTCTCTTTCAACCTATTTGGGTTATTATTATTTTTATAAGATGATGGTGCTGAGGACGTAGAACATAGGTGTGCACCACCCTTTAGCAAAGTATTAGAGAGGAAAATCTCGATATGTGTGCTCCTCACTGATGATGCGAGTTTCAATGATCGGCCGCCGGTTGCGCTATGATACTATGACAAATCCGTTCTTATGAAATAAGCAAATCTTTGCAAACTGTACCAAGTTGATTTATTTTTTAGATTTGCACTGGATTGCAAGTCGTTGGGATTGGTTTAGTCTTGAAGTTATGTCTCTTCTTTTCATGTGAAATGAAGATTTTCTTTCCAATAAAAAAATTAGTAAATTAAAATATTTACAACTGAATTGACCGTTATACAATAAGTTTATAACGAAATTGGCCCAATTGAAAAGTTTAGGACATAATTGGCCACCATACAATAGATTTAGGACATTTTGAACCATTTTCCCTAATAGAAGGTGTGGAGAATTAATTTGGGCTAGAACGTTTAACCGCATCACAAGAACATTTATGGATTTCACTTGAAAGCGACCAGATAAATCACGGAATAAGGTGACATAACTAGTGCCTTAATGTATGCAATTATTCCAGGTCTTAATATATAATTAGAATGAAAATGAATACTCGCTCTCCTATTCCTGCAATATCATCTATTCTACATCAAACCAGAAAGGTCCATGATTGTTACACTTTAGATTTTAAATGGGGATATCACCATTGGTGGAGAATAAAGATTAAAAGACATGGAAGATGAATATAGGAAACTCCTCACCCATGAAACACACAAATTAAGTAATTAAGTCACCGACCCAAATATGAATGGACGTATCGCGTTAGGTAAGACACAGTCATAAAGGTAAATTTTTCTCTGTTGAAGTTCCGAACTTGAATGGATGGATCGGATTCAAGATGCTATTTTGTATCTCGGTCGATATTATGAAATTCGAAAGCGTTACCATGTTCTGCCCAATTTAATGTAAGATAAGGCAAGGGATAAAATTATAGGTAGACACGGGAGATTTGGGATATGTTTTTTTATTTTTTTGTTTTGGGTTGTGCTCGAGTGCAAGGAAGGAAATCCAAACACGTGCACCAAACCTGAACCTCGTACTCATGTCAAATATAAGGCGAGCGAAAATGCGAATTATCAGGCACAATATGAATTTATATGTGTGTGTGTTAATCTATCTATTAGTTTATTTATGTAAATGCACTGAAAATCAGAGTAGGACGAAACAGAATATACGTTGCACAGTTGTACCAACCTCTGCATGTTGTATGTGAGAGCGAGAGAAAGCTCATCCCATTTCCAGACTTCAGCGCAAGGTTATGCAGAGGCCGAAGCACGCTCCTTCACTCTCAACCATGGCCATCGTTTCCCTTCAGTGTGGCTCATCACCTCCACAAAACCTCGTGACCCGGCTGACTCGACCATTCGTGCTCCAACCCGGTAAGTGCAAAACTGAGCTATCGTCGTGCATTCTCCATTTCTTTCTCGACGGGACCTTCTCTTCTTCTTGTGCTTCCATGGCTGTTCAGCATGTGAACTTCTTTTTTCGTGTTTCAGGTCTTGAGCACCTTTATCATTCTTTCTCGGCTCGGGGCATTTGTTTTTGCGGAAATGGTTTTTGTGTAGTTGTTGATTCGGATTTTGTGAGTTTGATCGGGTTGATTCTGTTTCAAAGTATAACCTTCCATGATTTAGAGGCCGGCATTAAAAGTCGGGCCCGGTGGCGGCAGAGAGAGAGAGAGAGGCGACAGCAAGTCAGCAACCCAACGCATCACAACCCTACAAAAGAACACGACCGCACGTTCGCATGTAAAATGGAACATGTGATCTGGCTCAACCGACAGGAAGAACAGAAGTTAGTTGGGGGGAGAGAGAGAGAGAGAGAGAGGTGAATGAGCTTCGTACGTTTCGTCAGGAATTCACTCAGCGCCCCACGTGAGCACAACCGCATGTCGGAATTCACTCTCAGCCCGACACTGAAAATTTTGCAAAGCTATAAGAAAGCTTCTATCCGTGGGTTGTGGTACTTGTATCAAGAGGATGGAGGGACATACTCCCCGTGAGAATTGCTCATCGCCGCGAGAATTCTTGCCGGACCAATTTGAGAAATTCATTTGCCACCACTGTGGGATGGCCAACGAGCAGAATAGCGACGCCCAAGTAATCCCCAATTTTCAAAGTCCTGCCGATCCATCCTCTGTCGCGAGGGACGAAGGTCCTAAGCATACATCTCCAGACGGACGTAACTTGGCTAGAGAAAGAGTGAATTCAACCCTAGCAATGTACAGAGAGATTATCCGGGAGCTCAAATTGAAGAAAACAAAAGCGGATCAAGAGAGCATCTTCATCAGAAGGATAGACCTTTATGCGGCAAAAGAAGTCAGGAAACGAGTTGGCGTCGTCCACCGCACGGCTCCATTTATCGGAGAGGTTCCAGGAGTGGAGGTGGGAGACCAATTTATATATCGCATGGAATTAGCGATAATTGGACTCCATCGACCTCTACGGGGTGGCATCGATTACATGGGATCTCACCAAGACGTCCTAGCAACAAGTATTGTCGCTTCCTGGGATTATTCAGATGATTTGACAAATCCAGATGAGCTGGTTTATTTGGGCCAAGGTGGAACACTTAGTCACGACAAGAGGGCCGAAGATCAAATTCTTACTCGAGGGAATTTAGCCCTAGTGAATAGCATGAAGAGAAACAAGCCAGTGAGAGTAATCCGTAAAGCTATGGGTCACACTTTCACGTACGATGGACTGTATGCGGTAGACAAATATCGGGAGATACCTGGAGCGAATGGAAAGAAGGTTTTTGAATTTACATTGAAAAAACAGTCGAGCAACCCGAGATAATCCAGAATAAGAGGATGAAAATAGTCGAGTTGTCGGGATAGGAAGAGTCTATTTCGTCGAAAATAGTCATATACGAAAGACCTTTCACCAAAGGATTGTGTTTCATTCTTTGACATTTATTAATGTAATATTTAACTATCGTATCATATTTTCATCTAACAGTTTAAGCTTTCAGAACAGTTGATTGTGATCCAACAAAATCTGCCATGATATCAAGGTTCCGAGTTCAAATCTAGAGTGAGGGAGAGTGATAGAATATTTAAATATTATGCCACACTTTTATTTAACAGCTTAAGTTTTTATAACGGTCAATTCATGCCAGTTTGCCAAGATGCCGGCTATGGGGAGCGAGGAAAGAGTGATAATGAAACGGGAATGCTCGGCAAATCCATTCTGATGCTTTGCTTACTTCAATACTACCGTCCATAATTGTATGTGGAATCATGGAATCATTTTCGCATGATGATTACAAATTGGGCTAGTCCACTTCATCATGTAATCTGACTTTGGTGAAGAACAAAAATTGCTTTTGCCCTGGAGGACACCAGTAAACTATCATTCTGTTCTTCTCTCTCTCGTGAATTCTAGAGTAATTGACCGACCCAATATGATT
>JAGVVM010019756.1:0-13475 GCA_019149425.1 Psidium friedrichsthalianum
CCCTCCTCCCGGTGCGAGGAGAGTAGTTCATTCGGGCCGACGAACGGATCGCTAAGTGAGTCTACGGAGTGTCTTTCTGATCTTCTTTTCTCCCTCCCTTTCCTTTCCCGTCTTTCTCCGCGTATCTTCCCCGGAATCGGATCTCCATTTTCCCAGTGTGTTTCTAAACACAATCGGCCCCGGGATTCGCAGATGCTTTTTCCCTTACTCCCTCGGGAGCGGCCACCTCCCCCCTTCATCCCCCCCCCTCCGGAAATGACACGGATCGATTTTTCCCTCCGCTCCCGATATCGGGGATTTTCTGCCTATCGCACCACCTCACTTCCCAATGCCGATTTACATACATCCATTGGATAGACTAACTTGCCTGAACGAAAAGACCAAATAAGGATTACGTTTTCGTTCGATAGTTTCGGCCCTCGACAGGTGTAATGTTGCTCCTCAAGTCAATCGCCAGCCCGCGTGTCCAATGAGAGAAGTTTCAGTCGGTAAACCCTGCGAGAACCCATTTTTGTTTGGTCAGAGTCAGAGTTGGATTTTGCATGGGACTTGTTATCCTTTTGGCTTGCTGGATCATGAGGCATGTCCGTGTGCAAGTATTACTTCATCAACTGAATCCGCAAGTTCTTCGAAATAGCATATTATCAAGCCCTGTCAACAAACCTAATGGAGAGTGGTAGACTTGATTGATAACACATTTGATGAAGCAAGGCGTAGGGGGGACTCTGGCGCGGTATTGCTTGCGTCACTAAGTAATCCGATTATGGGGGTGTGTGGAAGAGAGAAATTAGGAAATTTGGGCTTTTGGTTGATGCGGGCCTGAAGTGTGCAAGATTAAGAATATTGGGTTGGTTTTTTTTCGCTCCAAGTACCAGTGCGCTCAAGGCTTAGTTTTTATTAAGAATGGGTTTGAGGTTTTGGGCCAGACGAAGCCCTGGGCTGGCCATAGAAATGAAATAGTTTTTGTTTTTTTTTTTTAAGGAACGGGACTATTCAGGCTTATTTAGAAGCTCGGATCACTATTTTTATACTATTATTACTATTTTAAAAAAGGAATAGTTCGGAATTTGTCCTTACTAGCTTTTTAACCAAGTATTACTTTGGAATATCTTTGTTCCACAATTTCATCATGTCATTTTGCACGTAGTAGTAGTAGCTTTTCAGTCACTTCCTTTTCATGGAATATATTCCTCAAATCGAAGGCATTATTTTCAATCACTTATATTCCATGGAATAAATTCTTTGAATGAAAGGAATTACTCTCAATCAATTCCATTAAAACTACCAAGGACATGGTGGTAAAAGGTTGGAGCTCTAAATTTGTTTAATTTCATATTTCTATTTGAAGTCAATGGGGTTTTTATTTTTGTAGAATTGTACGAAAAGAGGAAGAGCGAACAATAATACACACCACCTCTCTTCGCATTATTCTATAAGTATTAAACCCAAAAATAAACTGCAATTCAAAGAAAAAACTTAGCTATAGGACTGAGATCGTAACTCCTACTTCCATCCTATCTCATTTTCAAAGAAAAATATATAAGATAATAAAAAAAAATAAAAATCAAACATTGGAAAATTTGTAAAAATGTAAAAAATTGGAAAATTTATAAAAAATCAAAAATTTCAGAAAATCCCTAAAAATAGAAAAGGTTAAATTAGGCTAGTTTGACACTGTTTTCATAAATTTGGACCTAGATTTCCTAGATTTCGTTCTTTTTTAGGATGAGTGGAAAATTTTGTCTTTGTAAGTTCTGAAGATCGAAGTACGAGCGCTTCAAAAGAATTTTATTTCTTTGGATCTATTTGCTAGCTTTGACTCTAGGTGCTTTCTCCTAAAATTTGGGCAATCTGTTAGTCTTCGAAACTCCTCTCCCGTAGGTTCAACAGTGGGTTTACCTGATTTTATACTCAACTGATATCTGTTTGATGCTTCTCTCTCTCGATTTAGAGTTAGATCTAAATTTTGGAGCTTATCTATCCCGATCTAAAAATAGATCTAAGATTCACAAGGCTTTATTTGTTCTCTTTCAACCTATTTGGGTTATTATTATTTTTATAAGATGATGGTGCTGAGGACGTAGAACATAGGTGTGCACCACCCTTTAGCAAAGTATTAGAGAGGAAAATCTCGATATGTGTGCTCCTCACTGATGATGCGAGTTTCAATGATCGGCCGCCGGTTGCGCTATGATACTATGACAAATCCGTTCTTATGGAATAAGCAAATCTTTGCAAACTGTACCAAGTTGATTTATTTTTTAGATTTGCACTGGATTGCAAGTCGTTGGGATTGGTTTAGTCTTGAAGTTATGTCTCTTCTTTTCATGTGAAATGAAGATTTTCTTTCCAATAAAAAAATTAGTAAATTAAAATATTTACAACTGAATTGACCGTTATACAATAAGTTTATAACGAAATTGGCCCAATTGAAAAGTTTAGGACATAATTGGCCACCATACAATAGATTTAGGACATTTTGAACCATTTTCCCTAATAGAAGGTGTGGAGAATTAATTTGGGCTAGAACGTTTAACCGCATCACAAGAACATTTATGGATTTCACTTGAAAGCGACCAGATAAATCACGGAATAAGGTGACATAACTAGTGCCTCTTAATCTTAATATATAATTAGAATGAAAATGAATACTCGCTCTCCTATTCCTGCAATATCATCTATTCTACATCAAACCAGAAAGGTCCATGATTGTTACACTTTAGATTTTAAATGGGGATATCACCATTGGTGGAGAATAAAGATTAAAAGACATGGAAGATGAATAAAGGAAACTCCTCACCCATGAAACACACAAATTAAGTAATTAAGTCACCGACCCAAATATGAATGGACGTATCGCATTAGGTAAGACACAATCATAAAGGTAAATTTTTCTTTGTTGAAGTTCCGAACTTGAATGGATGGATCGGATTCAAGATGCTATATTGTATCTTGGTTGATATTATGAAAATCGAAAGCGTTACCATGTTCTGCCCAATTTAATGTAAGATAAGGCAAGGGATAAAATTATAGGTAGACACGGGAGATTTGGGATATGTTTTTTTTTTTTTTTTTTTTTTTTGGTTTTGCTCGAGTGCAAGGAAGGAAATCCAAACACGTGCACCAAACCTGAACCTCATACTCATGTCAAATATAAGGCGAGCGAAAATGCGAATTATAGGGCACAATATGAATTTATATGTGTGTGTTAATCTATCTATTAGTTTATTTATGTAAATGCACTGAAAATCAGAATAGGACGAAACAGAATATACGTTGCACAGTTGTACCAACCTCTGCATGTTGTATGTGAGAGCGAGAGAAAGCTCATCCCATTTCCAGACTTCAGCGCAAGGTTATGCAGAGGCCGAAGCACGCTCCTTCACTCTCAACCATGGCCATCGTTTCCCTTCAGTGTGGCTCATCACCTCCACAAAACCTCGTGACCCGGCTGACTCGACCATTCGTGCTCCAACCCGGTAAGTGCAAAACTGAGCTATCGTCGTGCATTCTCCATTTCTTTCTCGACGGGACCTTCTCTTCTTCTTGTGCTTCCATGGCTGTTCAGCATATGAACTTCTTTTTTCGTGTTTCAGGTCTTGAGCACCTTTATCATTCTTTCTCGGCTCGGGGCATTTGTTTTTACGGAAATGGTTTTTGTGTAGTTGTTGATTCGGATTTTGTGAGTTTGATCGGGTTGATTCTGTTTCAAAGTATAACCTTCCATGATTTAGAGGCCGGCATTAAAAGTCGGGCCCGGTGGCCGCAGAGAGAGAGAGAGAGGCGACAGCAAGTCAGCAACCCAACGCATCACAACCCTACAAAAGAACACGACCGCACGTTCGCATGTAAAATGGAACATGTGATCTGGCTCAACCGACAGGAAGAACAGAAGTTAGTTGGGTGGAGAGAGAGAGAGAGAGAGAGGTGAATGAGCTTCGTACGTTTCGTCAGGAATTCACTCAGCGCCCCACGTGAGCACAACCGCATGTCGGAATTCACTCTCAGCCCCACACTGAAAATTTTGCAAAGCTATAAGAAAGCTTCTATCCGTGGGTTGTGGTACTTGTATCAAGAGGATGGAGGGACATACTCCCCCTGAGAATTGCTCATCGCCGCGAGAATTCTTGCCGGACCAATTTGAGAAATTCATTTGCCACCACTGTGGGATGGCCAACGAGCAGAATAGCGACGCCCAAGTAATCCCCAATTTTCAAAGTCCTGCCGATCCATCCTCTGTCGCGAGGGACGAAGGTCCTAAGCATACATCTCCAGACGGACGTAACTCGGCTAGAGAAAGAGTGAATTCAACCCTAGCAATGTACAGAGAGATTATCCGGGAGCTCAAATTGAAGAAAACAAAAGCGGATCAAGAGAGCATCTTCATCAGAAGGATAGACCTTTATGCGGCGAAAGAAGTCAGGAAACGAGTTGGCGTCGTCCACCGCACGGCTCCATTTATCGGAGAGGTTCCAGGAGTGGAGGTGGGAGACCAATTTATATATCGCATGGAATTAGCGATAATTGGACTCCATCGACCTCTACGGGGTGGCATCGATTACATGGGATCTCACCAAGACGTCCTAGCAACAAGTATTGTCGCTTCCTGGGATTATTCAGATGATTTGACAAATCCAGATGAGCTGGTTTATTTGGGCCAAGGTGGAACACTTAGTCACGACAAGAGGGCCGAAGATCAAATTCTTACTCGAGGGAATTTAGCCCTAGTGAATAGCATGAAGAGAAACAAGCCAGTGAGAGTAATCCGTAAAGCTATGGGTCACACTTTCACGTACGATGGACTGTAT
The DNA here is from genome assembly GCA_019149425.1 of Psidium friedrichsthalianum. Taxonomy (NCBI): domain Eukaryota; kingdom Viridiplantae; phylum Streptophyta; class Magnoliopsida; order Myrtales; family Myrtaceae; genus Psidium; species Psidium friedrichsthalianum. Next base: position 4,809 of record JAGVVM010019756.1, read on the forward strand.
GCGGTAGACAAATATCGGGAGATACCTGGAGCGAATGGAAAGAAGGTCTTTGAATTTACGTTGAAAAAATAGTCGAGCCAACCCGAGATAATCCAGAATAAGAGGATGAAAATAGTCGAGTCGTCGGGATAGGAAGAGTCTATTTCGTCGAAAATAGTCATATACGAAAGACCTTTCACCAAAGGATTGTGTTTCGTTCTTTGACATTTATTAATGTAATATTAACTATCGTATCATATTTTCATCTAACAGTTTAAGCTTTCAGAATAGTTGATTGTGATCCAACAAAATCTCACATGATATCAAGATTCCAAGTTCAAATCTAGAGCGAGGGAGAGTGATAGAATATTTAAATATTATGCCACACTTTTATCTAACAGTTTAAATTTTTATAACGGTCAATTCATGCCAATTTGCTGAGATGCCGGCTATGGGGAGCAAGGAAAGAATTGATAATGGAACGGGGAATGGTCGGCAAATCCATTCTGACGCTTCGCTTACTTCAATACTACCGTCCATAATTGTATGTGGAATCATGGAATCATCTTCGCATGATGATTACAAATTGGGCTAGTCCACTTCATCATGTAATCTGACTTTGGTGAACAACAAAAATTGCTTTTTGCTCTGGAGGACACCAGTAAACTATCATTCTGTTTGTGTTATAACCTCAGAATTCTAGAGGAAATTGACCAGACCCCAATATGGATGGAACATAACTGATCTCATTATCTTTCTTTGAATGCCTTTCAATGGACTTCGACCACTTCAAACTTGTCCCACCAACACTTAGCACCATAGATTTTCTAAGTGATAACCCATGAGCTGACCTAAAATAGATAGCATCCCTCTTCCTCAACGGCATTAATCTTCTAGTGAAAGAACAATTAAAAGGTGCAGCCATAAATCTAGTAATGATTAAAATGGAGCTAAACATAACAAGACATTGATTGCCAGTGAACCTGATTGTAGATGAAGATTTATCATCCAGACTGCAAGTTGTCTGCATATATCTACGCTAGTAGCCAATACGATGCTCTTTTCCAAGGGAACAACTGAGGAAGGACCTTTTTGGTGACATTTTCGATGATGCAACGGATCTCTATAATTTTTCGACAACTTTGGCCACATCCTCAATAGTAGCTAAAATAGCTAATCATACCATAAGCACTTTTTATTGATTCATATTAACTGATCATATATGACTCAAAATCCACATCAGAATAGACTTTGTTGAGGTAGATTTTTCTCCTGTAGTGCCATTTCATTTAGCTTGTTGTTTGGTGTGAAAAAGAGTTGGAGTTCATAACATCGCAATGTTGCGGGATACTTTCATCTATTCAATGATCTTTTGAGTAAATCACATGAAGAAAATCAACTTGAGAAGGGAATTGTGAGATTTTGACAGTGAAGCATTCCTTTTTGACTTCGGGAAAGAAGGTTGAAGCTCATCTAAGCAGGCGAAGTTAAATCCTCTACACCTATCATTTCTCAAAACACCAACTGGACCTAATTAGAGGAGATCACAAGCTATCATTAACTACATTTCAAGCGGTGTCAGCAATCTTCTGAAAATTACAATCTCAGTGCATCAAAGCAGGTCTCAGAAAGGCTTCCGAACTATATATGGTTAATAACTCTCTCGACGAAGCAAAGAATTACACAGATTCATACTTGCATTGGCATGCACTTTTCAATTTTGTAGACTATGAGCTATTTAGCAAAAGGCAATAAACAGAGAGAGTAAGACCAAAGAGAGTTGAACCAGCAGAATATTTGGGCCATTGTAATTTAGTGTAATATCGCCGATGGTTACAACTGCATTCATAATGGCAAAAGAGTCTAAAGAAGATCCATGCTCCATTTCTTTTCTTAAAGACGCCATTCTTATCTCTATGTTTTTGAAAGTTGAATAATAGCACATGGAGGGATCTGTTTTGCTGCTTAGGTGAGGGTGATTTGGGTCAGATCAGCACCTGGCTGGGGTCAGATTTGGGTTATGGCATAGAGTAACCAGGATCACGGCTGTTTTACTTGATATGGGCTTTCAGATGGCAGACCAACACGAGGAGACTCGAACAATATCATTTTTGCAGAAGAAATTAGGCTAGACATGTATTGCTTGCAGAGAATGATTGAAGGCAAGGCAGAAGATATTATCACTTGGGAACTCGCCTAACACATTCATACAGGCCAGATAAGTAGTGTCAACATATGTACAGACATGCGTATCATGTGACAAAAGTTCAACTTGGTGCTTTCTTTTTTATCACTCAGAAGCATGTAGCTGGTAACTTGGTGCAAGTACAACCTCCAGTGGTGTCGCTCTGGGCATTGTCAATCCAGGACTCTCCTCACTCATATCAACCTCTGAACCTCACTCTTTCCAGTATGAAGGCATGAAGCAGCCAGGCAAAATATAAGTTGCCAAACGCGATCCTTCTACCAGAACCAGATGGTATATATTCAAAAGAGTGACCTCTAACATCCACATGATCAAGGTCGTTCTCTCTGGCTGAAACTCTGATGCGCCTGACCAGATTCTGAGTGAAGTAAGACCCTAGGTTTCCAGCAGGCCACCATGACATCTGATTTCATTCATTAGGGATATCTCTTCAGGATAGCATGACAAAGGGATCAATGGCATGAGGAAAAGAAACACGGTCTATCTGCTACAATAGAAGTACCTTAATGTCTTATATTCAGAGACAGAAGTAGGATAAAAGATCTGCTATACAAAAGTAGAGGAGGACACGAGATTCGGGTTCTTTTGCATCTTTTCAAGCATAAAGCTCAAGCCGTAATTATCTTTGCTCTGCTTTATCAGACCGGTAAAAAATATAGAGCACTGAAGCCAACATAATATTGTATGATCAGCTTTAAAATCCAAGAAAATCAGTAGGCTGGCTTCACTATATAACAATGGTTAATTTATTCAACCATTTCCTCAAATCCAGATCTTCTGCTGGGCTTCTTTGTCCTACATCACTACTATGGCTTCTCAGACACAATCCAAACAACAATTACATCAGAAAGGCAATCCATAAACTGAACTGACATAAATTCTAACGTTATTTCAAATGGTTAACGCTACAGCAAGTAATTGGTGAAGTCCTGACCTCTTTTTGAGCTTCCAAAACAGATGGTCCTGCAATCTACTTCCTTCCTGATGCAGTCCAGCCAGAAGAACTTGACATAGTTTCTCCTAATAGAAAGACAAAGCCCACTCGGACATTAAAATTAAGGACGCTAAATGTCTCTGACCATCCAAGCACCGCGTGACCAACTTTGAGTATTGATATCACGGGGAGAAATCCACAATCTGCTAGCAGCAACTGTTTCCATTGGGAGGGACGCCATTACCATAGCATTTCTAGATGCATAAAGCAATTGACTGGGAATCCGAGGCACCTAAGTATCAACAGAACAATCTAAACCCAGAAAGTCAAAAGATCTCCCACATCAGCCAGAGATATCGAATTTCAAGACACTTTCAGTCAAACCTCTTTTAAAAAAAAAAGCATTTTTGCCAAAATGGCTATAAAAGTGGATTCATTCTCTGTAAAACGAACTTAGGCACGTTTTCCCTACTGGTGTCTATTTCGTCAGATACGATTCTCACTCAAGAACCCAAAAGAACAAGGAACTTATGGTCACATTTCCAACTCATGAAATGAAACATGTTCACAACAGGTGTGGAGAACAGGTCATTATAGAAATAAAGCAAAAAATGGGAACCTGAAATTCTCTGTAGTGTCCTCCTTGAAGCATCCATTCTGTATGGAACAGAAACCAATCCGGAATACGCACTCTCTTACTCCTGCGATATCATCTATTCTACATCAGACCAGAAACGTCCATAATTGTTACGTTTTAGAGTTTAAATGGAGATATCACCGCTAGTGAAGATTAAAGACATGGAAAATGAATAAAAGAAATTCCTAACCCGTGAAACACACAAATTAGGTAATTAAGTCATCGACCCAAATGTGAATGTACATACCGCATGAGTAAGACAAGGTCATAATGGTAAATTTTTCTCTTTCGAAATTCCAAACCTAAATGGACAGCTCGGATTTGTATCTCAGTCTATATTATAAAAATCGAAAGCGTTACCGTGTTCTACCCAATTTAATGTAAGATAAGGCAAAGGATAAGATCGTCATAGATAGACACGGGAGATTTAAGATGTACCTTTTTTTTTTTTGTCGTACTCGATTGTAAGGAAGGAAATCCAAACACGTGCACTGAACCTGAACTCATGTCAAATATAGGGCAAGCTAAAATGCTAATTATCAAATGCAATATGAATTATGTGTGTGTGTGTTAATCTATTTATTTGTTTATTTATGTAAATGCGCTGAAAATCGGAGTAGTACGAAACAGAATATACATTGCGCAATTGTGCGTTGTGCCTATCTCTGCATGCGGTCTCTGAGAGCGAGAGAAAGCTCATCCCATTTCGTGCTCCGACCCGATTAGTGCAAAACAGAGCTATCGTCGTGCATTCTCCATTTCTTTCTCGACGGGACCTTCTCTTCCTCTTGTGCTTCCATGGCAGTTCAGGATGTGATCTTCCTTTTTCGAGCTTCGGGTCTTGAGGACCTTTATCATTCTTTCTCGGCTCGGGGCGTTCGTTTTTGCAGAAATGGTTTTTTGGTAGCGATTGATTCGGATTTTGTGAGTTTGATCAGGATGATTCTGTTTCGAGGTATCACCTTCCATGATTTAGAGGCCGCCATTAAAAGTCGGGCCCAGTGATGGCAGAGAGGGAGAGGGGACAGCAAGTCAGCAACCCAACGCAGCACAAACTCTACAAAAGAACCCGACCACACGTTCGCATGTAAAACGGAGATTTTAGACAAATCATATTGAAGGCCTGATAAAACATGCCTGTGTAAGCCCGTACGTTAAATACACAGACACACAAATCAACAAACATATCAAACCGTTTAGTAAGCCATTCTAAGCAAAACGTTCAAACAACTCACGGTAGAAAGTATCACGCATGATCGCGATTCTTTTAAAATAAAATCAACGACGGGTGAATAAGGTCTCTATCAAATGTTCTTAGTTGCATAGTGTGTTATGAGGCAAATAGGCTATCTGAACTCATTTGGTAACTAAATTACTTCCTGCTCTGGCTCTTAAACGTGTAAGCCCATACGTTAAATACACAGGACACACTAACCAACAAACATGTCAAACCAGCACGTAAGCCCCACTATGATTTTAGACAAATCATATTGAAGGCATGAATAAACATGCATGTGTAAGCCCATGTGTTAAATACACCGGACACACAAATCAACAAATATATCAAACCGTTTCGTCTTGAAGTAATCCGTTCGAAGCAAAACATTCGAAACAACTCATGGTAAAAAGTATCACGCATAATTGCGATTCTTTTAAAATAAAATCGATGACGGGTGAATAAGGTCTCTATCAAATGTTCTTAGTTGCATAGTGTGTTATGAAGGCGAATAAACTATGTGAACTCATTTAGTAACTAAATTACTTCCTGCTCTGGCTCCTAAACATGATGTTAAGGTGAAAAAGGTTCTAACCTTGCCATTCGCTATCAGAAATGCAAGGAGCCTCGTCAGGAATAGGGCTTTAAAAGTTCCCTGGGCACATCTGATTTGGTATGAAACAAGTATTCCAAGGGCATAGTTCTATTGGCCAGCTCATGATTAGAAACAAGTTAGCTCCAAAATGGGAGGTTTAATGGAACTTGTCTTGGTGCAAAATGCGTGATCTGCAAAGTATGTCAGGAATACAGTCATCAATTTCCTCAACTAGTCGTCGCGGCAACTAGTCACATGTAAACCCAACGAATTACACGTATTTAGTGCCCGCACCTCATTCATCCATTAACTGTGGACTGGAGTAAGATGGATGTTAAGGCAAGTGGAAATGCCAATACTCTTAGCTATTACAGTCGATCTACGATGTGAAAAATAACCGTTGTTCGGATTAAATAAAGTTTCAAGGTGGAGATTCAGTTTTGATAATAATAATAAAATGTTGACCAAATCAAGTTTTGTAGAGACAAGTGATTAATCTGCACCAAAATTGTGTTCAGATTAAATAAAAAAAACGTCGTCTAAGAGACATTTCAAGGAACGGTTACGTGTGCCCCTGAGAACAATGAACCTCCAGGCCGCGAAGCCCTAGTCGGTTGCTAGCGAGGGTCGCCATCCCTTGCCTGTGACCAACAAAAGTTCAATAGGTTTAGGGTTTTTTGGATAATTTTCCCCATTATCCGTTAATGCCTCATTATCAGTCAGTTGTGTATTGAAAGGAAAAATGAACTCGATCATCTTGAGATCAATTGAACTGTCTAATTGCATGGTACTAGCGAAAGGGTGCATTGGCTCGCTTAGTTTTGGAAGCACATTAAGACGAGCCACGAATCCCCGTCAAAATTCACTTTACCCAGCAATTTAGACATTGCTGCTTTTGGTATTCAATTAGAGTTTCTTTCTAGCCTCCGAAAGTACAAGTGCCATGGGAAGTGGAAAAAGTTGATCCTCTTTGCTATTTTCATATACGATCAAGTTCTCTCAAGCCAAATGTGGCATTTGCTATTCCAACAAATTCGAACCCATTGAAGTGGATCTTGAGCAATATGTTGGGGCGAATGCAAGAAGTTTACGATTAAATTGGTAAAAAAGAAAAAGATTTAGGACTTAATTGACACAAATGCAATAGATTATGACCTTTTTTTGGTAATTCTCCTAAATTTCTTATTGAGTTATAAGGTGTACAAAAGATGTGTTTTTGCGGCTTCTTGACCCCCAAAAGTCAGTCTTGATAATCCAGTTGACCATTCACTTCAATCCTTGGATCAACTAGCTCATTGTTCACATGAGTTGCTCACACTTGCTTGGTAGGTCTACACACCATTTTAATGGCGATTCGCTTTGTTATTTGAGACTCCTCGACGAAGATATACTTGACAGTCCACCCGTGAATCATTGCATATTAATTCCTTATGACGTTTAGGGATGGTGATCCCGCTTTGATCGTCAACATCTATTAATAGTATCTCTTGTTTATGTTTTAACAGATTTTTCTTACGAGTTTATCTTGTGCATAGTGAAATGAATAATTCAATGTACTGCTCCAAAATACGTGGGTTCCATTAAAGTTTAATAGGAGGATTGTCGTATTAAACAACTATGTCTATCATGGGAGACTAAGTGGAAGTGTGACATTACGAAAGAAAGAAGGGAGGGGGGGCCAAGGACCGCCTACCCACTTTGCGGAGTCGTGGATGGAAATCGTGTAGCTGGTAAAGATGACCTAAATGATTCGAGAGATTTTGGATGGGAAATCATCGAGTCAAGAGTCAAATCGAGACATGAAACCAGATCGTAAGAAAGAAACCGATAAAGAAAGCCGATTTCATGGATAATGATGATGAGGGTTACAGCGAATATCATGTTAACATTAACTCAGGAAACTTTAAAACAAAAATGATATAATTAGAATTTTAAAAAAAAAAACCACAAAGAGAGGAACAAAATGAGCGGAGCTTGCAAGAAACATCCTACTTTCAATAAGAATGATCAATCCCTTTCAAGTTGGAATCTTATGCATCAACCTTCAAATTAGACTCTTCGAAAGACACTATTATATATATTTCACTGGCAAAAGTGAACACATATTGCGCATACTTAGGCTGCGTATGGTAACGTTTCAATTCCCGAAACAACTTTTGAACAGAAACAATTTTCTGTTTCTGTTCCCGGCAACAATTTCTGGATATAGAAACGCGTTTGGTAACTACATAAAATTTCTGTTCTCAGAACAAAAAAGGAACAGAAACGCATTTGGTAACTGCAAAAAATTATGTTCCTAATTTTTCATTATGGACAAGATCAACTATAAAAAAAAAATGAAAGAGAAGATGAATTGGAATTGATCAACTATAAAAAGTGCATTTGGATGCAACTTTGACGTAAATACCGTTTGGTAAAAAAATACCCTTTGTAAATGATTCGATTTCTCAATTATTTTTCTTAATTCGAATATTTTTATTATTTAATTTCTTTATTTATTTTTTAAAATTTTACTTATTCTTATTATTTCGATTTTTTAATTTTTTTATTTTATTTTAAATAATTTATTTTGAAAAAATATTTTTTATTTTTAATTATTTTTATTAATTAATTTAATTATTTTTATTATTTTTATTTTTATTATTTTTCTAATTTTATTATTTTATTTTATTTTTTGAAAAAAAAATATTTTTTTTTTTTATTATTTTTAGTTTTATTATTTTTATTTTTAATTATTTAAATTTATTTTTTATTTTTTTAAAAAAATTGTTTTTATTTTTTTATTTTAATTATTTTATTTTTAATTGCTTTCAAGAAAGTATTCCCAATTATTTCTAAAAAATGTTCTAAATGTGTTTCTAAAAAGTGTTCCGGGAACAAGCAAGTTTTTATTTTGAATTTCTCATATTATTTACTCCAAAAAAGTGTGATTATAGAATAAATTTCTACAAAGTAGTAATTTCCTCAACCACTATGTAGAATCAAACTAATTTATTAACCATACAAGCCAAATTCTATTACTACACAGTCATAAACTCACAGTGTAACACACCTTTAGGGTGACACCATGACAACCAATAACTATCATTTCTCTAGCGAA
>JAGVVM010019757.1:0-12177 GCA_019149425.1 Psidium friedrichsthalianum
AGTTGCAACACGAACGCTTCCTTCATTGGAAATCTTCCCTCGTTCTTTCCTCTCTCTCTTGCTCTGCTTCCCGTCGTTTAACGGATGAAATTGCATGCTTTTTTTTTCCCGTGGGTGTGAAAAGTGAAATTTACGCCTGTGAAACAATGAAGGGAAAAATATTGTACAACCTATAGAAATATTTTGGCATCCATCAAATGTAAAGAGATATAGTTGACATTATACAATTTTCACTCGAGCTTCATCATCAGCTGTCCTATTCCCTCCCACGATCCAAAAAGATGCATATTGTTGATGAGCGCGAACCACGATCAGAGAGCAGTCATACGTACACGTTGTTCTCGATCCATGCCATGTTTAAATCATCACATCTTGATCGCCTCGTCATCGACAACTTATCACGTTAGAGCTGATTTTACATTCTTTGTGCCCCAATTATTCAAGGGAAAGGTTTCGCTATGGCCGGCAACGCAAGCACGGCAACTAAGTCTCAAATTGGCCGCGATTATCATCTCTCTCTCTCTCTCTCTCTCTCTCTCTCTCTCTCTCTCTCTCTCTATAGAACCAGTCGGCTCTGTATTCGCCGACTAAGTTGAGCTAGATCTTGCAGTGTCAATGATTGCAAAGTTGAATCTGGCTGTGCAATGCCCCGGACTTCCTGGATACACAGAAAGGGAGCCAAAAAAAAAGGTGGAAGTTGATGAGGAGGAAGAGACGACCGAACACGATGTTGGCAGAGTCATCAGGATGTGGGGCTGTCGGTGTGACATTTGCCGGCAGTGTTCAAGCGACTGTGTTAGCCTTGCCGCAACAAAACACCTATTGTTGATCAGTCATTACATGGGTCTTATTATGTGATTTCTAGTCTGTCTTCTACTCTAGTACGATTCTGCTGTTTCATAGAAACATACGGATTTTTTTCTTAATTGCTGACTATTTTTTGAAAGAGTCGGAAAGCATTGCAAAAGATTGTTAGTAAAAACTGTCGGTTACTAGTTTTTCGGTAACTCTATGGTTGCGTTTGGTTGTCTGGATTTGAATTGGGATAGGATAGGACAGAGTAGGAGTAGAAATCCTCCCATATCCTTCGGAATGTAAAAATTCCCATCCCATGTTAGGTGCAATCTAAGATAGGATTCAAAATCTTTAAAATCTTTGAAAATCTCAATTGCTCACGGAGGTGAAATTCTCCAAATCTAGGGCTGGCGAGCTGGTGCCACAAATGCTAACATTCTCCGACGTTGGGCGGAGAAAGCAAATCGTCATGAGATGTGACATCTGTAAACATGGAAACGGAGTCCATCATCGCCACCAGGAGCACCTTCTTCTTAGGAAGCTCGGACCGTGAATACACGAACAATGCATTTGCCATGTAGAGACGGACACATAAGGAAAACCAGAAACTAAGACTCCCTCTAGCTATTGCATTATAACAAGATCCTACATAATCTTGAATGTTATCAGTTCCAATACGTAGACCACCGTAACTACACTCCCGGTTCAGTCTTTTTGATCCTCTTCCCAATCCGCCCCAAAGAATAACTAGGACCAATTAAGTGAGGTTTTATCCTCTACAAGCATTGCAGACACCCGAGATCTTGAGAGGTTTATTTTGTCAAGGCAACCTAGTTTCACAAGATGAAAAAGAAGAAAAGGTTGGAGAGGGGAGAGAGTATAGCCAAATTTGAGGCATGGAATGTCGAAACTTTAGGAGTTTTATATGAACAAAGATCTTTTGTTCTCACAATGAACAAAGATCTTTCGTTCTCACGTTGAATACCATGTCTGTCGTTTTAGAACTTAAGAATCATATCAATAAGGATCTCTTGGAGATATTTCAGACGATATCTCTAGTCATCACATGATTCAGACTCTCCATGTTGCTACTTGATCTTACATTTATCGTCCATTATAAATTATACTATTTCAATCATACATTGCACGAGAATTTCTGCATCCATCACCCGCTTGTTGCACCCAATTGATGCTTCAATTTTATGTGAGAAGCACCGATGGCGCAGCTATTATGATACAGAACGCAAGCTCGCGACATGATGCAAATTTTACCTCTTGCAAGTCATTGCTAACTTTACTGTAATTATTTGTTGTTGGCCATAGCAAGTCACTCCTCACTGCTAATTAGGTTATCAGAAGAACATAAAGAAAAGAGAGAACAAGAATCAGAGAGTACTGCTAATTTCATGCACCAGCAGCAGGAGTCCCCATGCTAATGGTTACTTGGTTTGCAGAAGATCAGAGCAACGTCTGTTGGCACGAAAACACCGATTCACAAATCACAACATGTGGCCCAAGCAGATCGAGTACAGAAGAAATGACGCAAACGTAAAAATCATAGCTAATTTTGTGCATCAACTTAAACGGTATTAAAATAATATTTAGAAATGCCACGTCAGGGCCAGCAGTGCCACAAAGGCCAACCAACGTTCACGTCAGTCATTTCCAGCCAAAGTTGATTGAATTGACCCAATTTGTATAAATGCAAAAGTTTAAGGCTGAATTGCTACAAATATAAAAGGTTTAAGACTGAATTGACACAAATACAATAGGTTTAGGATTTTTTGACACTTTTCCCAATAATTTTCATTACTCTTGATACTTGCATGTAGTAAATTATTTTCATGCATATCCAAATGATTTCTAATAGCTAGGTAGTTTTAGCATTACAAAGCAACAAATTGACTGTAGCTTTTAAGTTTGTAACTTTTTATTTACTAGTAATATTCATATGTCATTAGTAATTTTTTTGCACAGTCAAGTAATTTTTGTGCACATCTGGGCGTCACTGAATAAGAAATTCGCTAAGAAATTTATATGACTCAAAGGATTAAATCAAACAAGGCATGTTTCACCAAGTCATATACTCTACATAATAGATGGAAATTAACCATCGAAACTATTATACTGTTATACAATTCATTCAGGCAAAGTGACTATAGTGGTTCCTATGAACCTCTATAATTGCAGCTACTTATTGGCCTCTAGGAATTTAATTTCAACGACGCATACATTCCAATTGATAAGCTTCCTTTGGCGAGCTCCAACTATTTGCGATCAGCAGCTACTCCGAACTTAGGAATGTGACAGGAGTAACCACACGCCACGGCTTGACTGGCAAAGGCCCTGGTGTTGATGGTGTCCGCAGCGCGTTTAGGGCGCCTGGAGTGTAGCTACCGGGATTTCCAGGAGGGCGCTCCGGAGCCTTTTGCAGGGTTTGAAGAACAAGAACGCTTTCCGCTTTGCCCTTAATTAGAACCCTGCATGACTCATGTGGCTGCACTAACGTCCCACCAAGAATAGCAGAATCGCACCAACTCTCAGAACTTCTTCATCTTCTAGCTCTACTTCTGACCTTTTTTTCTCTGCTTTTTTTAAATCTTGGTACGACTTGTAACTAGGCTTAACGAAAGGTACGATGAAGGCTTCCTTGTCTTGTGGGAGGTAATCTCTCGTATTTATAAGCAAACACCAGATTACAGTTTCATGAATTTCTTCGATTCTTCTGATTAAATTGTTGGACACGGGATTTTGATTTTTTTTGACCGCCACAGTAGGAGAAGAAATTGTGATTTGACTTCACTGGTTAAGAAGAAGAAGAAGAAAGAAGAAGAAGAGTTAATAAGAATTTGAATTGGTCGTCGTGGAAAAGCTAATGTCTCATCCTGGAAAGAACGTTGGGGACTGGCTCAACCTGGGACTTAAGAACCCAAGACATCGGTAGATGGTCCTTCGACCTAGCGGTCGAACCCAATTTAACGCGGGGCAGACCGAGACTTTGTGACTTAGATCCGATCTAGTATGCTTGTCAGAATGTCTTAATTTCTTTTTTTATAACGAATATTGAAGTAGTAATAAAGTTCAATAATTATTCATGACATGTTTTGTAAAAATCTTGTGATTCAAATTGCTGTAGTTTGGTTAGCAAGTTTTTCTCATCTGTTATACAATTAAGGTCAAAGTGTGGTAGTAGGTTTTTTTAGATGCTATAGTAATAATGCTGAAAGTTTTTACAACTTGCTTTAAGGAAATTAAGGGTACACGTCCTTGTGAAATGCTTACCGTATAATCTTCATCTATATATCACTAAAAAAGCGATATACAAGACACTTTAATCTTGATTCTTCGACAGAATATTAGGACACAGAGATAAAGTGCACTTAAAAGTTCTAAAATTAATAACGAAAGTGTAATTGAGTCTTCAAAATTTTAAAAAATCAATATTTGAACCTAAACAACATTTGTTTAGACTTATACTTCATGAATTAGTAATGTAATAGATTATGTACGAAAGAGAAAAGGATAGGAAAAAAAAATCATTACACAAGTTAGATGGAGTTATGGAAGACTTGATTGTACCGATGCGACAAATTTTTTGACTTGATTTGGCTAAATAAAATCAAGTCATGATTTAATGATGTAAGATTTGGCTTAAAAAGTCCAGATTTGAATCGAAACGATGTTTTTTTAGACTTATACTTCATGGTTTAATAACGCAACAGAATATGTAGGAAAGAGGGAAAAGATGGTTAAAAAAATTGTTAGCCAAGTTGGACGAAATTAGCTGAGCGCTTTATTGCACTGATGTGACAAATTTTATAACTTGATTTGGCTAAAAAAAATCAACTCATGATTTAGTGACGTAAGATTTGGCTAAAAAAGTCATGATTTGAATCGAAATGACGTTTTTTAGACTTATACTTCATGATATAATAATGCAACAGTATACGTAGGAAAGACAAAAAAAATAGTAAAAAAAATCAATTGCCAAGTTGGACGGAGTTAACGGAATGACTTGATTACGCTTAGTCACAAATTATTTTACTTGATTTGGCTAAAAAAAATCAAGTCATCATTCAGTGACGTAAGATATGGCTAAAAAAGGTCAAGATTTGAACCAAAATGACGTTTTTTTTAGAGTTATACTTCATGATTTAATGATGCCATAGGATACATAGGTTTAGAGAAAAAAAAAAGTAGTAAAAAAATCGTTAGCCAAGTTGAACAGAGTTAATGAAATGACTTTATTGCACCAATGCATAGATTTTATGATTTGATTTGTACTATTTGAAAGTTTTAAGAATTAATTGCACTTTGGCAACGGGATTAAGGACTTTTGGTGCATTTATTCCTAAGAAAAACAAAGGAAAAAGTGTTAGAAAAGTCCTAAACTTATTGTATTAGTACCAATTTAGTCATAAACTTTTTAATAGTGCCAATTTAGTCCTAAATCTTTTGACCTAGAGCCAATTTAATCTTTTCTTAAATTTTTTAATATGTAGGTTTAGACTAAATATTGCTAACATGGATGCTGAAGGGCCTACGTAGCACAGCCGGTGCTAATGTGGATTTTTTTAATAATATTTAATAATGTTCGATTTATTTTTATTTTTTCCTTTCTTGTTTTTCTGTCTTTTTTTGCCGATTTCTCCTGTGGCCGGTGAAGGTCAGCCTCGCCGGGGCAAGGTGCCTCACCAAACGGCATTCGCCCTCACCCCAGCAAAGCTAACCCTTACCTTTGGCGATGAGGGCTAGCCCTCGTTGGCCACTTGGGGAAAGAGGAGGAAGAAAAAGACAGAGAAAAAAATAAAGAAAAAATAATAATTATTAAAATATTATTAATAAATGTTCACATCAGCGCCGGCTGTAGCACGTAGACCCTTCGACGTCCACGTCAGCAATACCTTTTCAATTAGTCAAAATGACTGAATTGGCCTAGATCAAAAAAATGTAGGACTAAATTAGCACTAATATAATAGGTATGGGACTTTTCCGACACTTTTCCCAAAGAATAAATGTTGACTATCTCAAAGATGGCCAAAGCTACGGCGTGTGGAATTCCGATGCAAGTCAAGTCTCTCGTTTCAACATACACCAGCATCGTCTCTACGTTCAGGGTTAAAAGAACTTGAACGTCGCAAGTCCAAAAGAAGGAAGCCCCAAACCGACCAAATCGAAGCATCTCAAAACAATATGGTCCGACAATCACACACCCTAAGGAAAGGGGCTGGCCAAATCGCGTGGAATTTCCAATTCATGTCCAAAAGTCTCATTCAAACATATGTACCGTCACGGTACTATGTTTGAATGAGACTTTTGGACATGAATTGGAAATTCCACGCGATTTGGCCAGCCCCTTTCCTAGGGTGTGTGATTGTCGGACCATATTGTTTTGAGATGCTTCGATTTGGTCGGTTTGGGCTTCCTTCTTTTGGACTTGCGACGTTCAAGTTCTTTTAACCCTGAACGTAGAGACGATGCTGCGGTGTATGTTGAAACGAGAGACTTGACTTGCATCGGAATTCCACACGCCGTAGCTTTGGCCATCTTTGAGATAGTCAACATTTATTCTTTGGGAAAAGTGTCGGAAAAGTCCCATACCTATTATATTAGTGCTAATTTAGTCCTACATTTTTTTGATCTAGGCCCAATTCAGTCATTTTGACTAATTGAAAAGGTATTGCTGACGTGGACGTCGAAGGGTCTACGTGCTACAGCCGGCGCTGATGTGAACATTTATTAATAATATTTTAATAATTATTATTTTTTCTTTATTTTTTTCTCTGTCTTTTTCTTCCTCCTCTTTCCCCAAGTGGCCAACGAGGGCTAGCCCTCATCGCCAAAGGTAAGGGTTAGCTTTGCTGGGGTGAGGGCGAATGCCGTTTGGTGAGGCACCTTGCCCCGGCGAGGCTGACCTTCACCGGCCACAGGAGGAAATCGGCAAAAAAAGACAGAAAAACAAGAAAGGAAAAAATATAAAAATAAATCGAACATTATTAAATATTATTAAAAAAATCCACATTAGCACCGGCTGTGCTACGTAGGCCCTTCAGCATCCATGTTAGCAATATTTAGTCTAAACCTACATATTAAAAAATTTAAGAAAAGATTAAATTGGCTCTAGGTCAAAAGATTTAGGACTAAATTGGCACTATTAAAAAGTTTATGACTAAATTGGTACTAATACAATAAGTTTAGGACTTTTCTAACACTTTTTCCTTTGTTTTTCTTAGGAATAAATGCACCAAAAGTCCTTAATCCCGTTGCCAAAGTGCAATTAATTCTTAAAACTTTCAAATAGTACAAATCAAATCATAAAATCTATTGCATTGGTGCAATAAGTCATTTCATTAACTCTGTTCAACTTGGCTAACGATTTTTTTACTACTTTTTTTTTCTCTAAACCTATGTATCCTATGGCATCATTAAATCATGAAGTATAACTCTAAAAAAAACGTCATTTTGGTTCAAATCTTGACCTTTTTTAGCCATATCTTACGTCACTGAATGATGACTTGATTTTTTTTAGCCAAATCAAGTAAAATAATTTGTGACTAAGCGTAATCAAGTCATTCCGTTAACTCCGTCCAACTTGGCAATTGATTTTTTTTACTATTTTTTTTTTGTCTTTCCTACGTATACTGTTGCATTATTATATCATGAAGTATAAGTCTAAAAAACGTCATTTCGATTCAAATCATGACTTTTTTAGCCAAATCTTACGTCACTAAATCATGAGTTGATTTTTTTTAGCCAAATCAAGTTATAAAATTTGTCACATCAGTGCAATAAAGTCGCTCAGCTAATTTCGTCCAACTTGGCTAACAAATTTTTTAACCATCTTTTCCCTCTTTCCTACATATTCTGTTGCGTTATTAAACCATGAAGTATAAGTCTAAAAAACATCGTTTCGATTCAAATCTGGACTTTTTAAGCCAAATCTTACATCATTAAATCATGACTTGATTTTATTTAGCCAAATCAAGTCAAAAAATTTGTCGCATCGGTACAATCAAGTCTTCCATAACTCCATCTAACTTGTGTAATGATTTTTTTTCCTATCCTTTTCTCTTTCGTACATAATCCTATTACATTACTAATTCATGAAGTATAAGTCTAAACAAATGTTGTTTAGGTTCAAATATTGATTTTTTTAAAATTTTGAAGACTCAATTACACTTTCGTTATTAATTTTAGAACTTTTAAGTGCACTTTATCTCTGTGTCCTAATATTCTGTCGAAGAATCAAGATTAAAGTGTCTTGTATATCGCTTTATTAGTGATATATAGATGAAGATTATACGGTAAGCATTTCACAAGGACGTGTACCCTTAATTTCCTTAAAGCAAGTTGTAAAAACTTTCAGCATTATTACTATAGCATCTAAAAAAACCTACTACCACACTTTGACCTTAATTGTATAACAGATGAGAAAAACTTGCTAACCAAACTACAGCAATTTGAATCACAAGATTTTTACAAAACATGTCATGAATAATTATTGAACTTTATTACTACTTCAATATTCGTTATAAAAAAAGAAATTAAGACATTCTGACAAGCATACTAGATCGGATCTAAGTCACAAAGTCTCGGTCTGCCCCGCGTTAAATTGGGTTCGACCGCTAGGTCGAAGGACCATCTACCGATGTCTTGGGTTCTTAAGTCCCAGGTTGAGCCAGTCCCCAACGTTCTTTCCAGGATGAGACATTAGCTTTTCCACGACCGACCAATTCAAATTCTTATTAACTCTTCTTCTTCTTCTTCTTCTTCTTAACCAGTGAAGTCAAATCACAATTTCTTCTCCTACTGTGGCGGTAAAAAAAAATCAAAATCCCGTGTCCAACAATTTAATCAGAAGAATCGAAGAAATTCATGAAACTGTAATCTGGTGTTTGCTTATAAATACGAGAGATTACCTCCCACAAGACAAGGAAGCCTTCATCGTACCTTTCGTTAAGCCTAGTTACAAGTCGTACCAAGATTTAAAAAAAGCAGAGAAAAAAAGGTCAGAAGTAGAGCTAGAAGATGAAGAAGTTCTTGAGAGTTGGTGCGATTCTGCTATTCTTGGTGGGAACGTTAGTGCAGCCACATGAGTCATGCAGGGTTCTAATTAAGGGCAAAGCGGAAAGCGTTCTTGTTCTTCAAACCCTGCAAAAGGCTCCGGAGCGCCCTCCTGGAAATCCCGGTAGCTACACTCCAGGCAGCCCTAAACGCGCTGCGGACACCATCAACACCAGGGCCTTTGCCAGTCAAGCCGTGGCGTGTGGTTACTCCTGTCACATTCCTAAGTTCGGAGTAGCTGCTGATCGCAAATAGTTGGAGCTCGCCAAAGGAAGCTTATCAATTGGAATGTATGCGTCGTTGAAATTAAATTCCTAGAGGCCAATAAGTAGCTGCAATTATAGAGGTTCATAGGAACCACTAATAGTCACTTTGCCTGAATGAATTGTATAACAGTATAATAGTTTCGATGGTTAATTTCCATCTATTATGTAGAGTATATGACTTGGTGAAACATGCCTTGTTTGATTTAATCCTTTGAGTCATATAAATTTCTTAGCGAATTTCTTATTCAGTGACGCCCAGATGTGCACAAAAATTACTTGACTGTGCAACAAAAATTACTAATGACATATGAATATTACTAGTAAATAAAAAGTTACAAACTTAAAAGCTACAGTCAATTTGTTGCTTTGTAATGCTAAAACTACCTAGCTATTAGAAATCATTTGGATATGCATGAAAATAATTTACTACATGCAAGTATCAAGAGTAATTGAAAATTATTGGGAAAAGTGTCAAAAAATCCTAAACCTATTGTATTTGTGTCAATTCAGTCTTAAACCTTTTATATTTGTAGCAATTCAGCCTTAAACTTTTGCATTTATACAAATTGGGTCAATTCAATCAACTTTGGCTGGAAATGACTGACGTGAACGTTGGTTGGCCTTTGTGGCACTGCTGGCCCTGACGTGGCATTTCTAAATATTATTTTAATACCGTTTAAGTTGATGCACAAAATTAGCTATGATTTTTACGTTTGCGTCATTTCTTCTGTACTCGATCTGCTTGGGCCACATGTTGTGATTTGTGAATCGGTGTTTTCGTGCCAACAGACGTTGCTCTGATCTTCTGCAAACCAAGTAACCATTAGCATGGGGACTCCTGCTGCTGGTGCATGAAATTAGCAGTACTCTCTGATTCTTGTTCTCTCTTTTCTTTATGTTCTTCTGATAACCTAATTAGCAGTGAGGAGTGACTTGCTATGGCCAACAACAAATAATTACAGTAAAGTTAGCAATGACTTGCAAGAGGTAAAATTTGCATCATGTCGCGAGCTTGCGTTCTGTATCATAATAGCTGCGCCATCGGTGCTTCTCACATAAAATTGAAGCATCAATTGGGTGCAACAAGCGGGTGATGGATGCAGAAATTCTCGTGCAATGTATGATTGAAATAGTATAATTTATAATGGACGATAAATGTAAGATCAAGTAGCAACATGGAGAGTCTGAATCATGTGATGACTAGAGATATCGTCTGAAATATCTCCAAGAGATCCTTATTGATATGATTCTTAAGTTCTAAAACGACAGACATGGTATTCAACGTGAGAACGAAAGATCTTTGTTCATTGTGAGAACAAAAGATCTTTGTTCATATAAAACTCCTAAAGTTTCGACATTCCATGCCTCAAATTTGGCTATACTCTCTCCCCTCTCCAACCTTTTCTTCTTTTTCATCTTGTGAAACTAGGTTGCCTTGACAAAATAAACCTCTCAAGATCTCGGTGTGTCTGCAATGCTTGTAGAGGATAAAACCTCACTTAATTGGTCCTAGTTATTCTTTGGGGCGGATTGGGAAGAGGATCAAAAAGACTGAACCGGAGTGTAGTTACGGTGGTCTACGTATTGGAACTGATAACATTCAAGATTATGTAGGATCTTGTTATAATGCAATAGCTAGAGGGAGTCTTAGTTCTGGTTTTCCTTATGTGTCCGTCTCTACATGGCAAATGCATTGTTCGTGTATTCACGGTCCGAGCTTCCTAAGAAGAAGGTGCTCCTGGTGGCGATGATGGACTCCGTTTCCATGTTTACAGATGTCACATCTCATGACGATTTGCTTTCTCCGCCCAACGTCGGAGAATGTTTAGCATTTGTGGCACCAGCTCGCCAGCCCTAGATTTGGAGAATTTCACCTCCGTGAGCAATTGAGATTTTCAAAGATTTTTAAAGATTTTGAATCCTATCTTAGATTGCACCTAACATGGGATGGGAATTTTTACATTCCGGAAGGATATGGGAGGATTTCTACTCCTACTCTGTCCTATCCTATCCCAATTCAAATCCAGACAACCAAACGCAACCATAGAGTTACCGAAAATCTAGTAACCGACAGTTTTTACTAACAATCTTTTGCAATGCTTTCCGACTCTTTCAAAAAATCTAGTCAGCAATTAAGAAAAAAATCCGTATGTTTCTATGAAACAGCAGAATCGTACTAGAGTAGAAGACAGACTAGAAATCACATAATAAGACCCATGTAATGACTGATCAACAATAGGTGTTTTGTTGCGGCAAGGCTAACACAGTCGCTTGAACACTGCCGGCAAATGTCACACCGACAGCCCCACATCCTGATGACTCTGCCAACATCGTGTTCGGTCGTCTCTTCCTCCTCATCAACTTCCACCTTTTTTTTTGGCTCCCTTTCTGTGTATCCAGGAAGTCCGGGGCATTGCACAGCCAGATTCAACTTTGCAATCATTGACACTGCAAGATCTAGCTCAACTTAGTCGGCGAATACAGAGCCGACTGGTTCTATAGAGAGAGAGAGAGAGAGAGAGAGAGAGAGAGAGAGAGAGTATGATAATCGCGGCCAATTTGAGACTTATTGCCGTGCTTGCGTTGCCGGCCATAGCGAAACCTTTCCCTTGAATAGTTGGGGCACAAAGAATGTAAAATCAGCTCTAACGTGATAAGTTGTCGATGACGAGGCGATCAAGATGTGATGATTTAAACATGGCATGGATCGAGAACAACGTGTACGTATGACTGCTCTCTGATCGTGGTTCGCGCTCATCAACAAATATGCATCTTTTTGGATCGTGGGAGGGAATAGGACAGCTGATGATGAAGCTCGAGTGAAAATTGTATAATGTCAACTATATCTCTTTACATTTGATGGATGCCAAAATATTTCTATAGGTTGTACAATATTTTTCCCTTCATTGTTTCACAGGCGTAAATTTCACTTTTCACACCCACGGGAAAAAAAAAGCATGCAATTTCATCCGTTAAACGACGGGAAGCAGAGCAAGAGAGAGAGGAAAGAACGAGGAAGATTTCCAATGAAGGAAGCGTTCGTGTTGCAACC